>CM053270.1:47155162-47320162 GCA_028583415.1 Protea cynaroides | reverse complement strand
TTTTTTTTTAATTAAATATATAAAATATATATATATTTATTTATTATAAAAAAAATTTTTATAAATTTTTTATTTTTATTTTTTAAAATAAAATTTTAAAAATTTAAATAAAATTAATGAATTTAAAAAGGGTTTATGTTTGTTTTAAGTTGTGAAAAATTTTAAAATTGAATGAATTGAATTAAATGGGATTTAATTAAATTTTTTTTTTTATTTTTTAATTAATTTTAAAAAAAAAGTTTTTTTAATTATTTTTTTTTTATTTTATTTATTTTTAAAATAAAAAAAAATTTTTAAAAAAAATAAAAAAAATTTATATAAATTTTAAAAAAAAAAAAAAAAAAATAATACGATTGAAGATTATGTCGACACGCCAACATATGAACGGGTGGAGGCTATGAATAAACAAGCTGTGGAGAACGAACATGGTTCATTAAGAGAGCATTTCAACTGTGGATACGTTTAATGTTTAGACTTCGTATTTGGATATTGTAATATGTATTAAGTAATGTTTTGGTTATTTAGAAATAAATAGAATATTAATTATTTATCATGACTAGACCTCAGTTCATTATCTGTAAGACTTTCGCTATTTACTTTATTATCTCTGATTAATGTGGAATGTGTTTTGGTTTATCATATGTGGGATAGCCTATTCGAGATCCTGGTTAAACCGTTGGTTTATTGATGGTTCATCACACCATTTCGAATGGTGCGGAATTGGGGTGTGACAACTTGGTATCAGAGCTCTCAGGCCTTTCCCATGAAACCTAAATACTTCCACTAGAGTCCATGAACTGAGTTAGGATAAATTAAATCCTTTAATACAAACACACCATAAGCACCTGTGTTGGTTGAGACAGAACTTAAATAAGACAATAATGTACATATTAAAGGTGGAACCATATATATACACTCAAACAGAAAGAGAAGACCAAAATTTATCCTGATAAACAAATAATATAGGGTACTATCTCTAAGTCGGGCAGTTACCTAAGTATACAAAAGATATAGTACAGTAGTAAGAAGGGAGCATCTGTAAAGCAGAGAAATTGGAATACCGAGTTGGTACTCACAAGATGTGAAACTCGATGTATGACAGAGGAAGAAGAAAAATGGCTAGTAATGCCAAAATCCCTGTAGAGATAAAGGGAAAGATCTTGGGCTAATCCAACAGAGATAAGAGAATAATGGTCATACATTAAGAATAAGAGTAACTACAAGAAGATAAAGCTATACTCCTGGGTAACATGGAGACTCGGAATGAAATCCACCACAAGCTGATCCATTACCCGCTGAGCATTAAGTAGAAGTGGCAACTTGACCCCACCACTATCTGGGTTGAGAATGAGTAGTAAAAACTCATCTGAGCAGATGCTAAATAACGATAATCAGATTAAAGAAAATGAACAACCAGGCCACTCCAGCCAATCACCTGGACTACCAAGTACCTTGGCCATGGTTGTAATAAATTCAGCTAGACAAAATACATGAGCAACAATAGATGAGACCGACTATGCAAGTCGCTATGTGAATCACTACCCAAGTTGCCAATGTTACATCAACACCTCCGAGTCAGACCAAGTACGGTACCAATTGGTAGCAACACTGTACCCCCAGCACCTGTTACCTATAACGCAGTGCCTACCATACAGCAAGTCCCAGTAACGCACACCCTAGTGCAGAAGCTTGGTGCACAACAAGCAGTATATCAAGGTGGTTACCCTTATCAGCCACCGATGTATGGGATAGCTGCATCATGACACGATGATCCGACCAAGGATTGAGGAATATTTCTGAAGACGAAGCCTTAAACGTTTCAGCAGAGGATTAAATCTATTGTGGCCTTATAAATAGATAGGTTTATATAGGATGCGGTGCATTATTGACTTACTCTTATGATTATAGAGGATGCACATACCAGATTTTAAATTCTCGTGTCTTGACAAGATACCTTCTTGATTTAACCTGTCAATTGGAGTTATAGATATTGTTTCTTTAGTATTAGTCCTGGTTATACCAAACTGAGCCACTCTCATGATCGACAACATGAACAGAGATATGAACTGAATGAACAGTTAAATGTTTAATCATGTTGAGCGTACATCTTCTTTTTTTTTTTTACTTGATTTACTGATGTACGAAAAATTTTTCCAGATTTATTCCTGTAGTGCCTTGACCAATGGCATTATACACTCAATAGAACCTGTAACCATGAGGTTAAGAATTATAAAATCACTATTTCCATGAATTTGGACCACCGTGCAACTTAACGACCTTTTAATGCCGGTTGGATTACCATAGGTTTACTCCTGATCCTTTAAACTTAAGTTCATTAGATAAAGAAAGTGTTTGTCGTCATACTAAATTGAAAGAAGGAAATGAATTGTTTTGGATAAACATTCTGATTCTTACATTTTTTGACATCCATTGATAAGCTGTTTAGTGATAAGGAATTATGGGAAGTAAAATGATTAAATTCATATTTGATTCTATAGCCAAGGAACCTCAGATGAAGAAATGGAGGATCTGTTTCGAGATTGCTGAATAGATGGATATGGTCATAAAAGAGTGCATGAGCAAAAGTAAAAACTATCAAGAGTAACTAGGAAAGAGTAGATAGCACTCAAGTAAAGTTAAAGATGGTTATATCGTTATGAATTTTGACAAGGTAGAAGATTCCTAAAGATAAATCTAAGAGTGGATACAAGGATAAAGTCAAAAATCATGGCATTGATAGTATTCGGATTAGTATAAGTAATACTGAGTTATGCCCAATATCGATTGAGATGATTAAGTAAAGACCAAAAGAGTTGACTGAATTAATGAAATTATAAGCATATACCCTAATGCTTATAGATAGACTTGGGATATGAAGTAACAATCACAAGATATTTTTTGAGGTATATGAAAGAGAGATCAGGGTAGAACAACAAGGATAAAAGAAATATAAGCTAATGAGTGCAATATGAGATTTTGACGATAGTCTTTGAAAAATCATAAGAGATGAAGGAACTAGACAAGCTCTTAAGACCTTTACACCAGATTTTGCTAGTTCAAGCCCTTTTGGACTAGATGTGCATTAGATGAGTGTTATGAACAATGTCCGAATAGTATGGATGGACAGAAGTAGGATGCAACCTAATTCGACTTGAGATGGCAGACTTTGACATCATCTTGGGGATAGACCGGTTGTCTCAACACTCTACAAAGTTGTATGTACATAGAAGAGGTTATCATTCAAGAATAAAAATGAGATATAATTTAGTTTTATCGGAAGCATGTTGCCTAAGAAGTGAAAGCTGATCCTCTCTATGCTAAGGACGAAGAGATGCTTTGAAGAGAAATGAGTTGGAGATATGATATCTGTGGTATATGTTACCAAAGAAGCACCACAGATGGAAGATACTGATGTGATGCATAAATTTTCTGATGTCTTTCCAGGAGACTTACTTGGGTTACCATCTGATCATGCGATCGAGTTCATCATCGACTTGTTACCAAGGACGATACTTGTGTCAAAGGCACCTATAGGGTAGCTCCTACGGAGTTGAAGGAACTGAGACTCAACTACAAGAGTTATTAGACAAGGGTTCTAATCGGCTAAGTATTGCATCACGGGAAGCGCCAATGCAATTTGAGAAGAAGAAGGACGGTAGTATCCGATTATGTACAGACTACTGAGAATTTAACAAGCTCACGATCAAGAATCAGTATCTACAACCTCAAATCAATGACTTGTTTAAATAGTTGCAAGGAGCAAAGGTATTTTCTAAGGTTGATCTTCAATCAAGATATCATCAGCTGAAGAATTTGGACAGCGATATCTCGAAGATAACTTTTAGAATCGGGATTGGCCAATTATGAGATCTCGATTATGACGTTTGGATTAACTAATGCCCTTACATCTTTTATGGAACGGATGAACTGGGTGTTTCATGACATGTTGGACACGTCGGTCATAGTTTTCATAGATGATATTTTGGTTTATTCCAAGAATGAAGCAACTCATACAATGGATTTTAGAACAGCTTCACAACAGGTGAAAAGAGAAAAGCTTTTTACCAAGTCCAAGAAATATGAGACCCGATTAAACAAAGTGACCTGCTTAAATCACATAGCATCGTAAAAAGGGATTAAAAGTGGACCCTATTAAGATAGAAGCAATTGTATGGTGAGAAATGCCTAAGAACATTGTGAAGATCAGAAGTTCCTTGGGTTTAGCTGGTTATTACAGACGATTTGTAGAGGACCACTCTAAGATCGCAAAAACCTCTTACCAAGCTAACCAAGAAGGAAGAGGAGTTTAATTGGATGGACAAGTGTGAAGAATGTTTCCAGATTCTAAAGTAAGGTTGATATCAACTCCCATCTTGATCATTCGGACACCAGGGAAACCGTTTACCCAAAACATCGAAGCTTTCGGATTGAATCTAGGATGCGGGTTGATGCAAAGTAAATAAGCAATTGTATATGCTTCAAGAAAACTGAAGGAGCATGAGAAGAGTTACCCTACTCATAACTTGGAAATACCAGTGATGAGTTATGCAATCAAGGCTTGGAGACATTACCTATATAGAGAAGAATTTCAAATTAAATCGGATTACAAGAGTTTTATTTATCTCTTCATTAGAAAGAGTTGAACACAAAGATAAGAAAATGGCTGGAATTGCCCAATGATTAAGACCGTGATACGCAGTGTAGCTCAAGCCAGGCTAATGTAGTAGCTAAGGCCTTAAGCAAAAAGGGAATTATGAAGTCCGAGGAAGGAACCAGTATAGATGTTGTCTTATGTTTCGCAGCAATAGATTCCGATTTGAAAGGAGAGTAACATATAATAGAAACTCATGATGATCCAATTGAGCGAGAAATTATGGATGAACTTATGGAGCAATAGATCCTCGGCTGCGCTTGTGACATTAAAGATCATCTTTGAATTGATGGATGAAGTAAAAGTAGCAATTTTGTTAGATCTGTATATAAGAACGGTGTAAGCAGATTTAGAGGAAGGAAAACCAAACCCTGACTTACTCCGGATGTGAAAAAGGTCCTATGATACAGAGGATGATTATGTATACCTGAAGAGAAAAATGTTGATCATAAGATATAAGATAATGTTAATAGCCCATTCTATTTCGTATTGGATACATTCCAGAAGTATAATATATACCAAAACATGAAGAGATTATTTTGGTAGAAGGGAATGGAAGTAGTTGTGGCTAGATGCATGTTTCAGTGTCTGAATTACCAGCAAGCAAAGGCTGAAAGACAAGGACCAACGTGGCTTACCATAATTACTATCGGAGCCAGTCTGGAAGTGGAACTGCAGAACAATGAACTATGTCAATGATTTGCCACTGACTCCCAGATCGGTTGACATGGTTTGGGTGATTGTTGATCGCCTTATGAAGATAGCTCATTCCATTGCTATACGACCTCGGTATGCTTTGGAGCGGCTAAATAAGCTATATGTGGATAATATTGCCAGATTGAATCGTATGCATGAGAGCTTAGTGTCGGTCAGAGGCTTATGCCTTATCTTGAAGTTTTGGGAGGATCTACAGAAAATAATGGAGACAAAGTTGAAGTTTAGTACCGCACTTTACCTCAAACCGACGGACAGTCGGGGCAGACTATACAGATCCTAAGAGATATGCCCGAGTTTGTGAAATTGATTTCAGGGATCTTGAGTTGAGAAGTTAACCGTGAATTGAAGTTGCCACCAAGTTACTATGTAAATGTCATCTATAAAGCATGGTAAGGTAGAAATGTCAAATTCCTTTGTTTTGGGATGGAGTTAGTGAATGAAGAGTTTTAAGACCTAAGTCTATTGAAGAAAACTATTGATTGGCAGACAAGATCAAAGAAAAGGGGCAGGATAGCTCAAGATGTCAGAAGAGACACCAAGACCTTGAGTTCACCTTAAGTGACAAAGTGTTCTTGAAGATATCACTTATGCAGAGTTTGAAACGATTAAACAAGAAGAGAAAGTTATATTCTATATTGGTGTTCGATCTTATAGACTTTGGAGAGACAAGTTGCATATCAATTAGCGTTACCGCTGTCCATGTCTAGTGCACATGATGCATTTCACGTGTCTCTATTGAAGAAGTACATTGGAGATCCATATCAGAGATGACCACGGATCCACTGGTTTAT
This sequence comes from Protea cynaroides, assembly GCA_028583415.1. Taxonomy (NCBI): domain Eukaryota; kingdom Viridiplantae; phylum Streptophyta; class Magnoliopsida; order Proteales; family Proteaceae; genus Protea; species Protea cynaroides. Next base: position 47,314,003 of record CM053270.1, on the reverse strand, counting down.
ATAGGAGATTCAACTATTGAAGTGGTACCAGCTTAGTTCACTGGTTGGAAGGTACAACATCTCCAAAGTTGGGATAAATAGTATATGAAGATAACCTGGCGAAGACGATACGCGAAGGAGATTGCATGGGAGGAAGAAGATGCAATGCGGAAATAGAATTCCCACCTAAATTCAAATTTTGAGGATAAAATTTATTTTAAGGATGGGGGAGTTGTAAGATCCGTACTTTCAAATTTCGAGGACGAAATTTCTTTTAAGGGTGGTGGAGTTGTAAGACCCGCACGCCACGAACCCTGTCTAACCTTACATTTCGTGTCATGACCGGTCTACATATCATGGTCGAGCCAAGTGGAACAAGTGTGTGAAGAAACCCAAGACCCAATATGAAATTTTACTCAAAAACAGTCAAAATGAGGGTAGGGTCGCATGCCTAAACAGGCAGGGTCGACCCCCTATCCGACCCGTGACTTTTTGGTCTGGGGGTCGCATGGGTCTCGAATTGTCCGACCCCCTACCATCGACCCCCGAAAAACAGCAAAAACAGCACGAATCGAAAATTAGGAAACTTTCCTAATTTCAATGGGAACCTTTCCTAAACTCAATGGGACTTATTTTGGGAGGTTTTACTCTATAAATAGGACGTCCCTAAGCCTCTTTCACTTCTTTTACAACCCTAATTGGATTGGGAGAAAGAGAAGAGAAGGAAGAGAAGGAGAAGAGAAGGAGAATTGAAGAAGAAGACCAAGGAGGAGAAAATTCAGAGGAAACTCTGAATCTCAGCAAACCTAAGGTATGAATACATTCTCCATGATTTATTTAAGAGCCTAGAATGGTTCATGAAGAGGGTATGACTTAGGAGAAACCCAAATCATTCATCCATGGGAGGATTTCAATGAAATCCATGGAGGAAATCATGGTAGGCAAAGTAAGGAAGAAACCTAGAGTTTTAAGCCATAGAACAAGCATAGAATGGATTGTGGAAGTAAGCCATAGGACCCAAACATGAAAGAATGGTCTATAGGATGAAATTCTCGACTCAAACCACGGCGGGTCGCACCTAGGGTCGATGGAACATCCGACCCTAGCATCGACCCCCAGGATTCGGGAAGCCCAGGAAAGGGGTGGTTGCACCCAGGGTCGATGGAACATCCGACCCTAGCATCTACCCTACCCCTAGGGGTCGCAGAAAACTGCTACCCGTCCTGCTACCCGTCCTGCTACCCCCACTTAACAGCAAGCCTAGAATTATCGGAATGAATTCTAACTAAAATCTATCGACTTGTTAGGTTTCCTATTGATAAAAAGTGATTCTTAAAGCTTGAAAGAGGATCTACAATCAAGCAAAGGTGAGCGAACAAGACCTAAACTAATTGGTTTATAATAAACTATTTTTATTTCTTGAGTCCAATGCCATGACTGATTCTATGCGTGTATGCTTGTATGTGCATTCAACATGTCATCCAATATTTCTATTATTATTGTTCATGCATATTTAAATTTATTGTATATAACATGATGATGATGATGATGATAGGAATAAGCATGTGAATGTATGTGTGTGGTTAGTGTACTTGATGCGAGCGAGTATCAGGGGAGTATCATAGGCTGGGCCTCAGCACTCTAGCTCTATCTCTAACTCAAGTCTTGTCCACTGACATCGTCGTATCGCCATTACCTTAGCAAAACTATTACGTCTTAGAGTATCAGGGGAGGTGGTCTTGGACTGTGTAGTCTCTGACTCTGCCGGGGGGCCTTAGCTCTATCTCTATGGACGTATTGAGGGATGCTGGGGTGAGGCCTTGGATACACTGTTTGGCATTAGGATTGGTTAGTTGCAAGCCTAGTTTGCAAGCCCTCACCAGCAGGGGCTTACGTGTTGGTATGGGTAGAGTATCAGGGGAAGTGTCATAGGCCAGGCCTCAGCACTTTAGCTCTATCTCTATTCCATGGTAGGTTGGATGGGGACGACAATAAACGTTAACCTTTGGGGGGGCCTTCACACCCTGTGCATAGAGGCGAGGCGGCCACCGAACCTTTCTATAGTGCATTGCAAACTTATATACCAGACCAAAGATATGAATGAATGCATGCATATGTTTGTTGCACTGTTTTGTTTTCTCACTGAGCTCAAGTTGGAGAGCTGACCCTCGCACGTGCAATTCTTTTAGTTTCTGATGTTGCAGGTATTACGATTGAAGATTATGTTGACATGCCAACATATGAACGGGTGGAGGCTATGAATGAGCAAGCTGTGGAGAACGAACTTGGTTCGTTAAGAGAGCGTTTCAACTGTGGATATGTTTAGTGTTTAGACTTCGTATTTGGATATTGTAATATGTATTAAGTTATGTTTTGGTTATTTGGAAATAAATGGAATATTAATTATTTATCATGACTAGACCTCAGTTCATTATCTGTAAGACTTCCGCTATTTACTTTATTATCTCTGATTAATGTAGAATGTGTTTTGGTTTATCATATGTGGGATAGCCTATTGAGATCCTGGTTGAACCGTTGGTTTATTGACGGTTCATCACACCATTCCGAATGGTGCGGAATTAGGGTGTGACATGTGTGCTCACCCTTTGGACGTCGAATATTTTTAGTTTTTGATGCAGGTCCTACTGTTGAAGAATATATGAATGCGTCGACATATGGACATGTTGCTGTGATGGACGTAGAAGCTAAAGAAGATCCACATGATTCGTCGTGTGAGTACAACTCATGTTTTTTTTATTAGCTTAGTTGTTTAATTATGGGAACACGTAATTGATTATTTTACTTTATTTTATGTCTTGAGGTATATTGGAGATAATTTGATACTTAATTATGCTATCACTATCAGATACTCAGTTTTTTAGTATTAAAGACTTCTGCTATCATTTATTTACTTTGATTTTTCTTGTGGAATGTATCTAGTTTAATCGAATGGGCACGACCTATACAAAATCATGGTTGAACCGTTGGTCTATGAACGGTTCATCTCACCATTCTGGTTGGTTTAGAATTGGGGTGTGACATCACATACTACCAATACTTCCCCTGATGCCCTAGCCATACCAACACGTAAGCCTCTACTGGCCAGGGCTTGCAAATTGGGCTCGCAACTAACCAATCCTAATGCCATCTAAATGCATCCAAGGCTTACCTCAGCATCCTTCAATATGTCCATAGGGATAGAGCTAATGTCCCTTGGCAGAGTCAAAGATCACAAGGTCTGAAACCATCTCCCCTGATGCCCTACGTCGTAATAGTTTCGCTAAGATAACGACAATACAATAATGTCAGTGGGTAGGATTGAGTAAAGATAGAGCTAGAGTCTGGTGGTCAGGATGAACCACAGTAACACGTCCTCCCCCTTATGCTCCACTAGCATCCAACACACTAACCACATGCACAAACACATGCCTATCCCTAACATCATCATCATGTTATAAATAAACAGAAATAAATATATATGAGCAGAAATAGTAGTAATATTAGATGATATATGAGATGCACATTACAAACATACGAGCATGGTATCAATCATGGGATTGGACAAATAAAAGAAAGTAGCTTGTAATTATCCAGTTAGTTTAGGTCTTGTTCCCTCACCTGTAACCAATGTTTGATCTCTTTTCAAGTCTTGGAAGTCACTTTGAATCAATTGGGAACTTAAGAAATTTATGGATTGAAGTTAAGGTTCAATTGTACCTAATTATAGTAGTCGAAAATCAAAACAGAGTCCTTAATGGTTGAGTGGTCAATCTTGTGGTCTCATGTTTATGTCGATCCCACACTGTGCAATCAACCTTGTGGTCGTGCTACATACAACCACAGCTATGACCACACGATTTTTGATAAATTTCCCGAATAGCTGTGGTCGACTCATTGGTCACTCTATGGTCGACCAGTGCTGCGACCACACACAATTTGGTCGATTTCCACTTTCAATCCGAGTTCTTCCTCTTGGCTCAATATGGGGTTCACCTTATGATCATTCTATGGCCATAAATTTATGATTTCTCACAACAACTAGTACTAATCCAACTTTCATGGTTATTCTTAGAGATTTAACTAGATAATCATATGATTAATTATCTAATATCAGTTTAACATCTTCAATAGAACCCTATTCTATATGATCTACATCTACAGAGACAAGGTCCATACCTTACTTGTTATAAAGAATCTAAACCTTCTCTGCAAAACCCTTCTCTCAGCCTTCTTCTCCAAATCTCATTCTCCTTCTCTTCCTCTCTCTTTCTCTCTTAGGTTTAGGGTTTGAGATTGATCCAAAAGAATGAGAGAGGGTAGAGGGACGTCCCCTATATAGAGAGAAACTCTCCATATAAAGTCCTACAATTAGAAAAAAGATCTCCTTTACTTTGAAAAGTTTCCAAATCTAGGAGTCATATCTGGATTTGTGTGGTTGACTCTGTGGTTGTAGAACCCATCGACTAGGCAAACCAAAACAGTCGACCACACATTGTGTGGTTTCATGTGTGATCTATTGTGTGGACCACACAAACCAAATTTACTGGTTTGACTGTTTTGACCGGTTTGCTCACCTAGCTTTGTGGTTTCTTCATATGATTGGTTTGTTTGAATCGATTATAATGGGAAGGTCGATCACGACATGAGAACATAAGATTAGACCAGATTCGTGGTGTAGGGGTCTTACACTTTCTATTGTATTTTTTTGGGGTACCCAGCCAATCAACGTGGCTATCGAGTTTATGACATTGATTCCAAATGTCTATTCGTTAGTCGTGATGTCCAATTCCATGAGACTATTTTTACTTTCAATGGCATTCCTGATGTACCCAGTTTAATCAATTCCTATTCCTATAGCACAGGACTGCATTCCTGCACCCACCATTTCGGTTCTAGACCTTCTGTCATACCACCAAATCGCCCCACTACACTTATCATACTTCTTCCACTTCCATACCACCAAATCCCCCCACCACTCATCATACTCCCTCTACTTTCATACCACCAAATTCCCCCACCACCCATCATACCTCCACTATCACACCACCTAACTCAATTAGAAGGCTTTGATTACCATGAAACATTTGCACCAATTGCAAAATTAATAACCGTAAGCTGTCTTTTAGCCCTTGCGGCATCACGGAAATGGCCGTTTATTTTCACTCGATGTGAATAATGCGTTTTTACATGGTGATTTGGAAGAGGAGGTTTATATGACAATTCCTCCTAGTTTTGCCAAACTTGGAAATAATCTTATTTTCCATTTGCGCAAGTCTTTATATGGCCTAAAACAGGCGTCCCGTCAATGGTTTTCAAAGTTTTCTACAGCAGTGATATCCATGGGTTTTAAACAATCTGCAGTAGATTATTCTTTGTTCACCTACACTGTCGGTTTTATCTATTTACTATTGTACTTGTATATGTGGACGATATTGTGGTCACCGGTAACAACATTTATCATATCAATCGATTCAAGACTGATCTTATGAGCCATTTTGGTCTTAAAGATTTTGGCCCACTTACATATTTTTTGGGCCTTGAGGTACTATCTTTTACTGATGGCATTTTTCTTACATAACAAAAATACATCTTAGAGAGGTTGCCATCCTGCTCATTTTCCATTGGAGCAAAAGTTTCGACGTACTCCAACCGATGGTGATTTGTTAGCAGATCCCGCTGAGTATAGGAGCCTTGTGGGTCGTTTACTTTATTTAACGATCACACACCCTGATATTTGCTTTGCAGTACACACTTTAAGTCAATACATGGCTTAGCCTCGTCTACCTCACTTATTAGCGGCACAACGAGTTTTGCAGTATTTGAAGGGTAGTTTGGGACTTGGTGCCTTCATGTCATCCACCTCTTCATTACGTGTTTCGGCTTATTGTGATTCCGATTGTGTCGGTTGCCCCATCACTCGGCTGTCTACATCTGGCTACATCACATTTCTTAGTCACAAGCCCCTATCATGGAGAACTAAGAAATAAACTATCATTTCTCGTTCTTCTGTAGAAGTCGAATACTGGGCTATGGCAGTTGCAACTTGTGAGTTTACATGGTTCCGTGCACTGTTTTTAGATCTTGGGATCAGTCATCCATTGCCCATGCACCTTTAATGTGATAATCAAGTTACTCTACACATTGCAGCTAATCCGGTATATCATGAACGAACTAAACATATCGAGGTCGATTGTCATCTCATAGGAGAAAAGATTCAATCCGGCCTCATATGTACAACTCATGTTCGCACATCCATACAGCCAGTTGATAAATTTACTAAAGCTTTGGGTCAATCCGCTTTTCAGTCTCTCCTTAGCAAGCTAGGGTTACAATCCACTTCCCCTAATAGAAGACCCACATAATCCAAACTGTCTAAGACCACAAAAATAAGTATATATAAAGGAAAATGTGGGACCTTATCAATCTCCTGATAGAAGACGAGAATAATGCAAAGATTTTTGGGCATTAACAACTGTTAGGGAGAGAAGGCTCAAAACACAGATCAAAAGAAGTAAAATATTTTTGTCTCTATCTTTTTTTCTTGAAATTTGGGTTCCTTTATCTTTTCTTTAAGTAATCGGTTATCCATTCTTTATGTATTTTCAATTTTCCAATAGCGTATAAGATTTCAATATATCCCACTAGTGTGTAGACCCTCTCCCAAAAAAATATATACAAAAGAAGTAGGACTCTAGTGTGTAGACCCTCTCCCAAAAAAAATATATACAAAACGAGTAGGACTGAGTTTTTCGTCTTCAATAATGAAGAGCAATATCTTCAACTTGGGTGTCTGCTGTGATAAAAGATGGATCCAGGAACAGTGAGGGTATTACCAACATCCAACATACGAAAGAGGGGGCGGAGTCATTTATGATTGGTCCCTTGGTTTCCTTCACCAACTTTCTCCAAGAGTATGATTTTGGCTTGTCTGAGCTCCAGCCCGACAAAGCCAGTGATCCAGTCCGACTTTGGGGTCCATTGGTTACAAGTGAAGAGAGTAAAATGAAGTAAATCAATAAGCTTTGTCAATTGTATCTCCAACCATACACTTTTTAACTTGAAAAGAACATCAAAATAAAAATATTATGTTTGTGTATATCTTCTTTTTTCATCTAATTTTTACATGACATTATAGTGAGGTTTCATACATGGTTTTGTTTGAAACCCAATAAACATTGAAGGTGCCAGCTAACGTAGCAGATAAGGACTCTTGTTTGGTGATGCTAGGTCTTTGGATTGAATCCTGCCATTCTATTAAGTGGATTGCACTTAGGAGAGACCACTTGTATTTCTTTCTCATAAAAAATAAAATAAAAAACAACCTTCAAAAGAATTGACAATAGGGACCCACATTACAATGGCAATTGTGGACCCCATATTTATTTGAGATCCCTATGGGGTGTCATTTTAGAATTGCATTTTGCAGGTAAGCACTTATAATGAGAAAATAACTTATAAGTTCAATGGCCATTCTGCAGGTTGTTTATTAGGCAAAAGAAAACCTAATTTAAATGCAATAATGTTGTGATTGTTGGAGACCTTTGTAGACAAAATGAAGCATAATCAAGTATAACATAAATATATCTTTAGAAGTGTTTTTATGTAAATTGTTGCGACTTCGGTTCAATAGTCTAGGTGTCGTAGACTTACCTACGTGTCACCCAGACTAGTGATGTTTAGTTTCTAATTATTTATTAGTGTCGGGTAATTGGCTCCAACTCTCAATTTGGTGATAGGTCTACAAAGGCATTGTTCAAGGCTGTCTTTCTTCAAAATTATTGCAAACTGGGACTTGGTGATATCTATGCCTCTCCTCTAACTTGAGGGGGGGAGTCTAGGTGCCATCCAATCTGGTAGTGTTTAATTAGTTTTATTTAATTTTTTAGTCTTTGTTTTGGACTCTAATTAGCGATTCCTTCTTGAACAAAACTACTGTATTTTGGACTCACTTTAGGAGTCATTTTCTTGGTCTATAAATTAATAGTAGTGTGACTGTGTGAGGGGGAGAGGTACAACAATTCTTATTTCCTCCCACTAAATTTCTTCTCTACGATCTCCCTCTATTCTATTTGGTTCTCCCTTGTTACAGAACCTTGTTAACTACCATCCATGTACACCAATTTCCACCATCAGTTTTTGAGAGTCCCCTAAAGTTCTCTCTTCCTTTTTTTCTTCCCTTTGGGAAGTTCCCTTAATTTATTTGGCTGCTGTCTTTATGGTTTAAAGATGGCCTGAAGGAAATTCCTAGTTAACAAGAGAATTGTTTCACTATCACTAAAGAAGTTAGTCATGTTAGTCGACAGAATTTTTTTTCTGTTTTTCTTGGTACTCTCCATCGAGACATTGCTATGAGAGATATCTCAGCTTGGAATCAGGTTTTCTTTTCTCCTTTCTCTTTGCAAGATTTGTTACTGGTTTACTTCGGTATGATCTCCTTTCAGCAGGGATCGCTTTCACCTTGTGATATATTCTTTCCCTTGTGAAAGCTTACGGTATCTTTTAGCTTTTTATTTTTTCGGATCGATCCCTTTTTATGATCTGTTCATAGATCTGGTTTTTTTTTTTGCTGCAAAACCTTTTTCTTCTAGTTTGAGTCACTTTCTAGCAGGATCTTATATGGATATCTAGTTGTTGCAATCTTTATTGTTGCACCACCTGGTATTTTTTAGGATCGATTCCCTTTTTTTCAACAGGGCTCAGTCTCTTCTCTTTCAGTGTTGGGTCTGGTCCCTTATTGCTGAGGCTGGTTATTGCTGCAAGACCTTTTAGATCGATTCCCTTTTTCAGCAGGGATCGATATCTTAGGTTAATTTTGGATTTGGTTTTCTTATTGCTGCAAGCTCTATTATTTTGGTTAGGTTCGATTCCCTATATCAGCTGGGATCGATTTCCTTTTTTTTTCTTTTTTTTAGGAAGAATCAAGTTCTTCCCTCAGCCGGTCTTGATTCTTCCCGTTCAACAGTATGAGTGATCGGAAGGCTAATATGGAATCAGTGCACTTTCAAATCACATCCATCAAGTTGACTAGTTCATCCAATTATCTTCTCTGGAAGCAGGTGGTTACTATTTAAATTATTCCCCGTGAAAAATTGTCATGTTTAAAGGATGATCCCCCTTATTCTAAAGCTGACCATTATGCTACTTGGACCCATGAGATTGCCACAGTTATTATTCGGTTATTTAATAGCATGGAGCCATCGATTGCTTCCAATATCATGTTCCACAACACTGCCGAAGGGGTTCACTTCCAAGAAAGATTTTTCTCAGGATACTAACTTGTCTCTTGTTTATGATTTATATAAATGTTTGTTCAATTGTAAGCAGTGCGATAAATCCATTGCTGAATTTTATAGCACATTCAAGGGTATCTGGAAAGAATTAAATGTTCATCAATAGCTCACTACAAACATTAATACTTTTCAATTTGCTACTTTTCTCTTTGGCCTAAATTTTGAATTGCAACCCATCAAAAGTCAACTTCTAACGGGTGATAAGGTTCCAACTTTGAATGAGGCCTTTTGTCATATTCAACGGATATTTAATCACAACTTTTCCAAATCACACAGTACATCTGCCACAAACAACTTTGCCTTAGTAGCTACCAATGGCAGTCGTGGTAATTCTGGTAAAAACCGTGGTGGGAGTCGCGGTGTGCCTAGGAGTCTTGCCCTTTTTTCCTTAGTTCATTCAAACATATGGGGTTCTATTAAAGCCCTTAGTCATGTTGGGTTTAGTTATTATGTCACCTTTGTGGACGATTTTCCCATACCACATGGTTATATTGTTAAAGGACCATTCTTAGTTCCTTCCCATTTTTAAACAATTTTATCTGGAAATTAGGAATCAATTTTGTGTTAGCATTAAGACATTTCGGTCCGATAACGCCCTTGAATACACTCAATCGGCCATTTTCTTGTTTTATGCTTCTAATGCCTCTTTATCGGCACTAGATTGTTAGTGCTGATGTCACCTTCTTTGAGAACACACCTTATTATCCAGCTCACAGGATACACCGATTTTAGCCTTGGTTTCATTCCTTGATGTGGGTTCCCTACTAGCACCGGAACTAGCCCTTGCTCCTGCTCCTCTGCAAGTGTATCACTGTCGTCCCCACTCTAGACTAGCACTAGCAGCTGCCCCTCTCCTGGCTCCCCCCTCATCAGACCTTTTGTTTGCTGACCTGCCTATTGCACTTCGCAAAGGTACTCGTTCGTGTGCTCAGCTATCCCAGGTAAACTACCATATTACTCACTATGTATCTACATCCCATCTCCTCTTGTCTCGCCAGGTCTATGCTTATGCCTTATCTCATACTATAATTCCCACATCTTATACTAAGGCATTAACCCAACCTAAATGGAAAAAGACTATGGAAGTTGAGATGGTCGCTGTCTTTTCCCGACAGATCTGGTCCCTTATAGAGTCACCACTTGACAAAGAAGTTGTTCATTGTCGCTGGGTATTCACAGTGAAATATCACCTTGATGGTACTAGTTTGAAGGCTCATTTTGTTGCCAAAGGCTTTAACTCATACCTATGGGGTTAATTATTTTGAGACGTTTTCCCCCTTGACCCGTCTCAATTCTGTTCGGGTTTTTATATCTCTTGCTTTGAATCTGGATTGACCTCCTTTTCAATTGGATATCAAGAATGCCTTTTAGATCTATATGGAGCAAACTCCGGGGTATGTTATTCAAGGGGAGAGTGCTGCCCACAGTGTGTGAAACTTTACAAAGCAATACATGGTCTGAAGCAATCTCCTCGTGCATGGTTTGACAAATTCATAAAAGTCATGGTGGACTTTGGCTTCACACCATGCTGTTCTGATCACTCGATGTTTATTCATCGTCACAATTCCAAGGTTGTTATTATTGTGGTCTATGTAGATGACATTATTATTTTTGGCTATGACTTGATAGGTATTGATGAGGCTAAAGCCTACCTCCACCAGCACTTTTAGATGAAATATTTGGGTTCTTCATTATTACTAGGTATTGAAGTGGTTTGTAGCTTTAACGGTATTAGCCTTTCTCAGCGGAAGTATGTACTTGATTTTGTAATTGAAACTGTCATGCTATGCCACAAACTAATTGATGTTCCTAGGGAACCTCACCTTAGCCATCTGTGACGATGAGGATTTTGGATATGTTCATCAATAACGCCGACTTATTGGCAAGCTTCTCTATTTCACTATTAGTGTACCTGACATTTCGTATTCTATTAGGATTTTAAGTCAGTTCATGCAGACTCCATGTAACTTAATTGGGATGCTATTTGTCATATTTTAAGGTATCTCATGGGGCCCCTAGTAAAAGATTGCTCTATAGGCCTCATCAAAATATTGATCTATGTAGTTATTATGATGCTGATTAGGCTGGTGCCAATAATGATCAACAGTCTATTATTGGTTATTGTACATTTCTTAGAGACAATTTTATCACTTGGAGCAACAAGAAGAAGACTGCTGTTGCAAGATCTAGTGCCAAAGCTGAACAGCATGCTATGGCGCAGACTACAGCAGAATTGACGTGAGTAAAGAATCTTCTTGGTGAACTATGATTTTTTATTACACAGCCTATTCCTATGTATTGTGATAATCAAGTTGTCATTCATATTGTAAGCAATTCTATTTTTAATTAACGTACTAAGCATATTGAAGTCGATTGTCACTTCATTCGAGATGTTGTTATGTATAATAAGATATCTACTCCTTTCATTAGCTCCAGCTCTCAACTTGGTGATATATTTACAAAAGCATTGTTCAACGCTGTCTCTCTTCAAAATTATTGCAAGCTGGGACTTGGTGATATCTATGCCCCTCCTCCAGCTTGATGGGGAGTGTTGCAACTTTTGTTCGATAGTCTGGGTGTCACCTAAACTCATCTAGGTGTCACCCAGGCTGGTGATGTTTAGTTTCTTTTAATTTTTCAATCTTTGTTTTGGACTCTAATCAGCATTTCCTTCTTGGACTCTACTACTGTATTTTGGGCTCACTTTAAGAGTCCTTTTCTTAGTCTATAAATAAAGACTAGTGTGAGGGGGAGAAGTACAATAACTCTTCTCTCCTCCCTTTCAATTTCTTCTCCAGTTCTCCCTCTCTATTCTGTTCAATTCTCCCTTGTTACATAGATAATAGCATTAAATACATAATTCACTCTTGTTGTTATACATTAAACCTTTGTTTGTTTTGTTGTAAGATTTTTCATTTAAATTATCACTTACATGGAAAATATTCTGCACCTTAAATATTTCTATTTTTCAATGCTTTTTTCTGCATTTTACATTAAAACAAACAATGAAAAATCATATTTTATAGTAAAACTTTCTTCTTCTTTTTTGCCTTTTTATATGGAAACAAATGGAGCCTAAGGTAAAATAAAGTAAGTTTCATAAGGCCTACAATCAAGTCCCCATTAAACCTGAATCTCTGGGAAGTCTCTAGTTGACCTTAGCAAATCTTCCATAATCATAACTAAGTTGATAACTCATTATCAATTGCCCTAATTTGAATGTCTCTATTCAGTGATTTTGAATATGGAAAAAGATTTTTCCACAATGCAAAAGTGGGGATTCTTACCCACAACCACTTACATAACTCATATCTTCTTTTTGATAGTTTCTCTCTCCTTCACCTGATCTTGTGGATCCCATTGAAAATATGAGTCCCTACATAATTGTTTGTGCCTTGTGAGATATTCCACCTACAGTGGCAGTGTGGGGACCCTCTCCCTTTGAAATATATTATCTTTTAATACTAGCAGGATATATATTTTTGTTTTATGCTTACCAACAATAGAGATGTCACTCTGTAGTCTCTACACCTACCTTTGATCCATTATCTCATGTAGATGTCTTAACATGAGAACCACAAAGGTTAAAATTTAAGTACATAAGACATAAGGACATTAGTAATTTTACAAAACAAGTTGGTACCTGTTGCCTCAAGGTTCCATGCCAAGGTCCTTGGATTTTGAGTAGACTTACATACAACAAGACAGGACAAAGGAGGTAAGGCTCAGAGTCATGGGGTCGCTATAATGCTTAGTCAAGAATCTATCGAACAGACAATGAGGTTGGGAGGCTGACCTAATAAATAAGGTAAAAAGTGGGAAGAGATGGATTTAGAGTTCGAGGTGTCAGAGCGGTCGGTGAAATAGTAAAGCAATAAAAAGTGAAGTGACATGACCTTGAGATTTGGAGCTATTTATAAGGATTGGTGAGCTGATGTCAGCAGTGGGACCCCATGCCTTTGGAGTACAATGCGGTATTCTAATGGACAATTATACCCTTGACTTAAGCTGGTAATGTCAAATGTGCCCTGAGAGTGATATTATGATAAAAAGATGATTTTACATTTGTAATTTGAGGGTGCTTTTCGAGGTGTCCAGATGTCGCGATTCTATTGGTTTTTCGATATTTGTGCTCAACAGTACCGAAAAATTAACCTTACCATATAATTACAACTTTACTACCACCCTACTATTGTGAGAGTCCTTTAGTTTCTCTACTTGTGGATATGAAGATTTTTTCCTCACATGCATATAGATGAAAAGCCAGTGCTCTTAAAAAGAAGTCAAGTAAATAATCTTCTAATCAGCTCTACTTTTAGGTCTTACATAGGCTAGTTGGCAATTGATTCCATTAGATCTTATTTCCAACTTATCAGAGTGAATTGGTTGCCTTACTACTACCAACAATCGGTATGGGATAAAGCACTAAAAAAATTGGTTTCGGACCATCAGATTTTGCTAAAGGTGTTAAAGTTATATAGAAAAATCTGATCTAATACATCAACAAATTATTATTGTTGAAAGGGTTTGTTAATTATGCAAATGTCACAAGAAATCTATTGTCATGTGGGTAGATGATGTGTCCATTTGGTTAGAGAAAACAAAATGGTTTAAATTAGCCACATGACAAATTTCAAGGTATAATTCAATTAAACACCATTGTATTAGCTTGCATCATGTGTATACTCGTGCATGTGTACCAGTACTCTAGACATTATTGTGCGTGCGCTCTCCTAACTATGAGTATGGTTAAACCCAATAAAAAATTAATGACTTACATTTATTTTGTAATATTCTGAAATGTCATATTCCCTTGTTATATGAATATTGATGTAGTGTATCAATCTGATCCAACAGTTGGCCCATCACGTAGGACTGATCAATACTTTTCCAAGAAGTACACTTGTAAAGGAGGGCAACCCAAGTCCATCACCAGACCCATGGCCTAGCCTAGCCTGGTTCAACCCAGCTGTTATTGTTTACATAAACAATACTTGTGGGCCCCACAAGAGGCCTCCTTTATTGGTGCTACAAACTATCATTTTTCTAGAAGCTATATTAATTGATGTAGAGTGATTTTTAGGCAACTCTTATTGACTAAGTATTTCTTTTCTTCAAGTCTTTTTATATTCCTAGGTGAATTAATATTGTAGGTTTTACTTTCCAAGGCAGAATTAATGTTTTTATTTTCAAAGTCTTGTTTGTAGTTCCCTATGTCTTGGGAATAGTTTTCCATGTCTTGGGACAATTTTCTATATCTATGAATTATCATGTATGTATGGGAAATTCCAAAAGGATTTTGGAATTCTAAAAGTGTCTTTAATATTTCTTGTTGTATTCAAGATTTTCATATCTATATAATGCAACCATGGCTGCTCTTAAGGACGTCTATCAAATTTTACAAAACTTTCTCTCTGAATATTCTACCTGAATATTTTTGTTTGTGTAACTTAAGTAGCCTTAGGTGAGACTCATACAGGTGGTATCAGAGGGACTCTAACTTGCCAAAGTTATCTTCTAGTGAAACTCTTACATATTTCTATTTTCTACCAGTCTTCGATTTTGGCTTGCTTATCTTTAGGTTTGAATCAAATTAATATCAGAGTCATATCCGGTCAAGAGAATAATCCTCAATCAATATGAGAAGATTTCATTACCATGAAACATATTCTTGACTCCATACAAGCTTTTTCTACTTGCACAATAGCCTTGGAGCAATGACAACCTTCTACCTCACAACCTCCAAGCATTAACATTGAAGTAGGAGGTGATTATCATCCAACACTAGCCGATTCCTACATTGCTAAAAGAGTTCCTATGAGAACTAATGCATATCCACCACCACCACCACCACCACATCATTCACCAAGCTTCGAAGAGCACATGCGGTCATATTTTGATCAGAATGTTGGTCAAACTTTCCGAAGACAAGATGACACACATAAAATCAAAATGGAACTGAAAGAATACAATGGAAAGCTCGACCCTCAGGTATTTATTGACTGGACAAATGCTGTTGATGATTACTTTGAGTGGTTTGAAATACCTGAATTGAGAAAAATTAAACTCGTCAAGACCAAGTTAACTGGTTCTACTCGAGAATGGTGGAAATTGCATGAAAATAGAATGCTTGTAAAGGGTAATCCCATCACAACATGGAAAGAAATGAAGGATGATTTTAAAGACAATTACCTTCCTCCTTCCTTTGTTGATCGACTCTATGACCGATTCAATACCTTTGGCAAGGTACCCTATCCGTGGCTGAATACATGGAACAATTTGCTTCTTTACTCTCTCATACTGGTATTGAAACTAGTGATGTTCAACTTATGTCCAAGTTCAAGCTTGGCTTGAAACCTGAGGTCAGGAGAGCTATGGGAACCACTAGCCTTTATGACATTAAAGATTGTTACCTAAAGGCCTTAGAAGCTGAAGATCTGTTAAAACTATCCTTGGGATCCTTTGACACCCCAACTAGAGATAGCAAGAGGAATGCTTATAATCAGTCACTCAACAATAGAACCCCTCACCAATCAGGAATTACTCCTAGAACTGTGGATAAGGAGAAGTCTCCTATGAAAAAAAGTGATAAAGGCACAAATTGTTATCACTGCAATCAGTCTGGTCATTTCGCTAAATTTTGTCCACAAAAAGCACGACATGCTAATCTTGCTGTGGCAGAAACTGAACCTAATGATGATGTTGAAATTAATGATGGCTTACCTTTAGACGATGAAGATGATCATGTCTTTGCCAACGATATCCAAGATGATGATTTGGAACCTCGTGATGCTTGTGTTGTTCGTCGTATCTTAGTGGCTGAAATTAAAGGTAAAGATTGACGGTGACAATGTATTTTCTCCAATAGAATGGCATGTGGACCCAAAGTAGCACAGGTTATTGTTAAATGTGGTAGCTGTGTTAATGTTGAGTATCAAGGATTTCTTGCAAAAGCCAATCTCCAATCAGAGAAGCATCCATAACCTTATCGAGTATCCTTCCTCAATGGGAACACTATAGTGGTCAATCAAAGATGTCCAATTCCTCTTAAGTTGGGCACTTATGAAGAAGATGTTTGGTGTAATGTCATCCCTATGGATATGACAGATGTCCTACTTGGCCGACCTTGGATTTATGATAATGATGTAGCACTTGCCGCAAAAAGAAACTTTGCTCTTTCTCTTTTAAGGGGAAAAAAAGATCATCTTCAATCCCATGAATTTACAAGCTATGAGACAACAAAACAAACTCACCAACAACACACCAGCTCAAACGCCCAAGAAGACAATAGAGAAAAATAGATATAGTGGTGTTAAGCTCCTAGCTGTACCACATCGAGAATTTGCACAGACAAGTAATGAGACCAACCTTGTTTTGGCCTTGGTCGCCATGGAAGTTACCCCCACTCCCACACTAACTTTTTCCAAGCCTATCAAGGCTTTGTTGATCAATTTTGTAGATCTTGTACCTAATGTTCCAGATGAGTTGAGAGGGATATTCAGCATGCTATTGACCTTGCGCCAGGGTCAGTTTTGCCAAATCTACCCGCTTACCGTATGAGCCCTACGGAACATGCGGAGTTGAAGAGACAAGTTGATGACTTATTAAAAAAAGGATTCCTCCAAGAAAGCATGGGTCCTTATGCTATATCAGCCCTTCTCACCCCAAAGAAAGATGGTTCGTGGTAGATGTGTATCCAGAGTCGACCTATCAACAAAATCATTGTGAAGTACAGGTTTCCTATTCCTCGGCTCGATGAAATATTGGATATGCTTTCCAACTCCAACATATTTTCAAAGATTGATTTAAAGAGTGGATATCACCAAATTCGCATTCGTCCAGGAGATGAGTGGAAAACAGCATTCAAAACCAAAGATAGACTTTATGAATGGAAGGTTATGATGCCCTTTGGACTTACCAATGCCCCTAGCACTATGAGGGTGATGACTCAGGTACTTAGCCCCTTCATTGGCAAATTCTTGGTTGTTTATTTTGATGACATTTTGATTTATAGCAAAAAATATGACTGATCACTTAGAGCATTTGCGTCGTGTGATGCGATTTCTCTGTTCAGAGATGCTATATATCAACTTGAAGAAGAGTTCTTTCATGCTACCCAAGGTTCTTTTCCTTGGATTTATTATCTCCTCTAAAGGTGTTGAAGCTAATCCAGAGAAAATTAAAAGCATAGTTGATTGGCTTATCCCAAGGACCATCACTAATGTCCGAAGTTTCCATGGCTTAGCCTCTTTTTATCGGAGATTCATCAAAGGATTCAGCACCATCATGGTCCCTATTACCGAATGTCTCAAAAGCAAAGGCAAGTTTGAGTGGACACTTTTAGCCACCAAGGCCTTCACTCTCATCAAGAAGTGTATGACAGAGGCACCCGTATTACGGCTGTCACACCCCAATTCTGCACCATTCAGAACGGTGTGATGAACAGCTACGAACCAACGGTTCAACCAAGATCTCTAATAGGCGGTATCCATTAAAAATAAAACCATGCACATCCACAACCATAATCAGAATAAATACACAATAGCGGAAGTTTTATAGTAAATGAACTGAGCATCCTAAATGTAATAATCATAATTAAAATATCAAATTATTGTTGTATCAACTAAGACATAAGTAAATAAAATATCAATTACATCTTTTTATAAATCCAAATAAAATCCTAATAGAATACGCATGAGGTGCACTCGCATGAGGGGTCATGCGTATCCTCTAAGTCTTCAGCTTCCATTGCAGCAACACGCGCATACACCGGATCATTCATATAATCTGCAACTGTAGTACCTGCATCATCAACTAAAAATATTCGACGTCGAGAGGATGAGCACACATCATGACTTAGTGAGCAAACAAAACAATGCAACAAACATATGCATGCATTCAATTCATATCTTTGGTCTAGTAAATAAGTTTACAATGTGCTATAGAAAGGATAGGTGGTCAAAGATCACGTTTATTGACGCCGCACCTCTATACACGAGTGTGTGAAGCCGCCCAAAGATAACCTTTATTGTCGACTCACATGCACCCAATCATAGACAATGTACACACAAAGGTCACATTTATTGTTGTACCCGTTGCCCATATCAACACGTAAGCCCCTACTGGCGAGGGCTCGCAAACTGGATTCATAACTAACCAATCCTAATGTCAATCAGTGTATCCAAGGCCTCACCCCAGCATCCCTCAATACATCCATAGAGATAGGTCTAAGGTCCCCCGGCAGAGTTAGAGACTACACGGTCCGAGACCACCTCCCCTCATACCCTACGACGAAATAGTTCAGCTAAGGTAATGGCGATACGACGATGTCAGTGGACAAGACTTGAGTTAGAGATAGAGCTAGAGTGTTGAGGCCCCACCTATGACACCTCCCCCTGATACTCGCTCGCATCAAGCACACCAACCACACACATACATCCACATGCCTATTCCTATCATCATCATCATCATGTCATAAACAATAAATAAATATGCATGAACTGTAATAAGAGAAATATTGGATGACATGTTGAATGCACATAAAAATTATACACGCATAAAATCATTCATGGCATTGGACTCAAGAATAAAACAGTTTATTATTAACCAATTAGTTTAGGTCTTGTTCCCTCACCTTTACTTGATCGTAGGTCCTCTTTCAAGCTCTAAGAATCAACTATATATCGATATTATATCACTAGAAGACCTAATCAAGTCGATAGAATTTAATTAGAATTAATTCGGACTTTAAAAGCATGCTGTTAACTGGGGGTCGATGCTAGGGTCGGAGGTTTCATCGACCCTGGGTGCGACCACCCCTATTCTGGACTTTTCGAACACTGGGGGTCGATGATCAGGGTCTGGTAGGGTCGATTGGCCATCGACCCCCCGTGCGACCCCCTGTGGGTTTTGTCGATTTTTCATCCTACAGTCCATTCTTCGTGTTTGGGGTCCCATGGCTTGCTTCTACAATCCATTCCACACCTGTTCTATGGCTTAGAACCATAATTCATTCACCTAGATGGCTTTCATGATTTCCCCTATGGTTTTCTATGAAAACCTAACCATGGGTGGATGATTTGGGTTTCTCCTAGATCATTCCCTCTTCTCTATCTATTATAAGGTCTGTAGAATTTCATGGGGATAGTATCCATACCTGAGAATTAGGCTTGTTTCTCTGAAGCCTTCTCCTTGATCTTCTTCTCCACTTTCCTTCTCTTCTCTTTCTCTTCTCCTTCTCTTCTCTTTCTCTCAATCCAATTAGGGTTCTAAAAGGAGTGAAAGAGGCTTAGGGACGTCCTATTTATAGAGTAGAAACTCCCAAAATAAGTCTCATTGAGATTAGGAAGGAATCCCATTGAAATTTGGAAAGTTTTCAAATCACGATTTCTGTCGGCAGACTGGGGGTCAATGAGGGGGTCGGAGATCCCGTCGACCCCTGGTTCTTAAAATGTCCAACCCCCAGTATAAAACTGGGGGTCTGACTTTTATACTGGGGGGGTCCGACCCTACCTTGCTGGGTATGCGACCCTCCCCCTATTTTTAGTGTTTTTGGGACAGTTTAATACATGGGATCGTGATCTCCCTCACGCACTTGATCCATTTGGCTCGACCATGATGGGTAGACCTAGTTCAAGGTGGTAAGACCGATTTATTTTGATACGGGTCTTACAACGGCTTCCCAATTTTGATACTATTTTTGAAGTATCTACCAATGCTTTACATGTAGGTATTGGTGGTATTCTTATGAAAATTGGACATCCTATTGCCTTCTATAGTGAGAAGTTCAATGATGTCAAACGGCGTTATTCAACTTATGACTTGGAGTTGTATGATGTGGTCCACGTCTTGAAGCATTGGTGACATTATTTGATTGGCAAGGAGTTTATTTATTTACGACCATGAGGCTCTCAAACACTTGCACTCACAAAAGTTGGTAAGTCAAAAGCATGCCAAGTGGGTGGCATACCTGTAAGAATGTATTTTTGCACTTAAGCACAAGGTAGGCAAGGAAAATATTGTGACTAATGCACTAAGCCGCAATTTACTGATTATCAATACCTTTTCAGCCCATGCTATGAACATTGACCACATCAAGAGTGAGTATCCTATAGACAAGGATTTTTTTGAAGTCTACACAAAATTACAGCAAGGTGGGAATAATCATAAATACTCATTGTATGATGGTTATCTCTTTACAGGCACTCGATTATGTATTCCCACATCTTGCCTAAAGCAGCACCTTATTAGAGAATTACATGGAGGAGGATTGGGAGGACATTTTGGGCGAGATAAGACATTCTCATAAGCAGCTAATTGCTACTATGGGCCCCATCTTTTAAAAGATGTTGAGCATGTGATTAAGCAATGTTGTACTTGCCAACTTGCTTACAATAGTTCGGTAAATCGAACCACTGGACCCACTCTTTTTGAAATTGTGCTTGGAGGTCAGCCCATATGACCTATTGACATGGTCTCACTTCCCTCCCATGTAAGAATCAACATAAAAACTGATGAGTTCATTAGGCATATCACCGAAGTACAAGCTGATTTGTGACGACAAATTGCTCTTAGCAATGATCACCATGCTGCCACAGCCAATAGGCATCGTCGTCTGGTGACATTTCAGCCTGGAGATATGGTAATGGTTCACATTCCCACTGAGAGGATTGCTCTTTGAACCAATCACAAGCTGTGACCACAAAAGATGGGTCCTTACAAAGTCCTCAATAACATTGGCCCAAATGCATATGTGTTAGAATTGCCACATGACATGAATATCACTAATGTATTCATTGTGGCTGATTTAACTCTTTACACAGGCCATCATTCTGATGAAGGTAACATTTAGCACTCCCTTTGGCTCCCGCAATTCAAATCTACTCCCAAGGAATGCATTGAAGATGTTGTTGATGATCGCTACGTGGATGTGGTTATTATAAATTCCTTGTGAAGTGGAAGGGTCATCCAATGACAGATCTCCCTTGGATCCATGCTGACGACTTCAAACACATCGACCTGGATCTTTATGAACAATGCATGTCTCTTTTACATTCGTCAGGGCGGAATGTTTTTAACTCGGGGGGAGTTGATGCAATGCATTCATCTGATCCAACAACTAGCCCATTACGTAGGCTTGATCAGTTTTTTTCCAAGAAGTACACTCTAAAAGGAGGGCAGCCCAAGTCCAAGACTAGAGGCCTCCTTTATTGCTGGTCCATCACATAGGCCTGGCCTAGTTCAGCCTAGCTGCAACTGTTCATGTGAACAGTACTTGTGAGCCCTCCAAGAGGCCTCCTTTATTGCTGACATAAGCTATCCTTCTTCTAGAAGCTATATTAATTGATGTGGAGTGATTTCTAGGCAATTCTTGTTGACTAAGTCTTTTTTTTCTTTAAGCATTTTTATGTTCATGGGTGAATTAATATAGGGGGGGTTTACTTTACAATGCAACATTAATGTTTTTATTTTCAAAGTCTTGTTTATAGTTCCCCATGTCTTGGGAAAACTTTTTAATGTCTTGGGACAATTTTTTTTTATAAAAAAAGGGCGTCTCAGTACACGAGGCTCCCATTACTATAGGGTTTGAGGAGGGGCAGAATGTACGCAACCTTACCCCCACAACATGGAGAGGTTGTTTATGTGTTTTTGAACCTATGACCATCAGGTTATAATATGACAACTTTACCATCACACCAATATCTTGGGATAATTTTCTATATCTAGGAATTATTATCTTTGTATGGGGAATTCCAAAGGGGTTTTAGAATTCTAAAAGTATCTTTAATTTTTTTTTTGTTGTATTCAAGATTTTCATATCTATATAATACACCCATGGCTGCTCTCAAAGGCATCCATCAAATTTTACAATACTTTTTTCTCTGAATACTTGTGTGACTCGATTGGGCTTAGGTGAAACTCCTACAGTGGGCACTAGTGGGACTTTAGCTTGCCAAATTTATCTTTTAGTGAAACTCTATTACCTATCTCTATTCTCTACCAGTCTCCAATCTTGGTTTGCTTACCTTTAGGTTTGCATCAAATACATGACTACCCTCTATATCAAAATGCAGAATCTACATAACTATGGCTCTCTTTGGTATTTATTATAGAATTAATTATGTAATACATTATGACATATGTAGTTGTTTAGCACGATTTATGATACTTATTTATATTTAAAATAAATTAATATAATCTAAAATCTACGAATGTGTTAAAAGGTATTATCATTATTATGATAATCTGTTATTACTTTTTTGTCTAGTGGTACCAAAAGGTTTGTATTTATTACTCATAGTTTATTCTCATAAATGATTTCTAATAAATAACTCATAAATATAAGAAAAAAAAAATCAACTACCACCCAAAATAGTTTCGAAACATCACCTACCACCCACACTTTTCAAAAAGACATCAACTACACCCAAGTAACTGACAGAGGAGACTGAAATCAACGTTAGATAATTTTACCCTTTTCGTTTTCAATTGAAATTTTTTTAAAAATAGTAAAATTACTAATATAACCTTTCACTTTTTGTTTTTTAAGGTTGGATTCTTCTCCTGTGCGAAGAACTCTCCTCCTCTTATAAAATTCAAAACTCTTCTCTGCAACTCCTTTCTGTTCTTGAGCACGTCCCTTTCCATGCCACACTCTTGTCTATCCGTACAAGTTTGAGCCAACCATTGAATTTTTGAAAAGAAGCTAGATATCAAGGGAAGTCAGTCTCCCCCCATAAATTATTTTCTATTCTCGGAAAGGGAACCCTCCATATCTGCAATGCCATTTCCTTCTCTGAAAATAGAAGGAGTCATACACGATCTTTAGCACTGCAAGTTTGAGAGAGAGAAAAAAAAAACCCTATTAAAAAATCTTCATAAAATACCTAGACAAGATGTATAAATATATTACTTCAAAACTTCAAAGCACTAGGAACCATGTGCTGCGAACCTTTTAAAAATCACTACGGTTCATGAAGATGAACATGGACAACCCAGCACACGGATGGGATTTTCTTTCCAATGGGATTCAAAGAAAGAAAATGAGCTTCGAACCAGAAATCATGGAAACCCTCAAATTAAAAAACAAAGGAGATTTAAGAAAAAGGGAATCTTTGGTTCTTGGAAACATGAAAAAAAAAAGAAAAAAATTTCATCTAACCCCCAAAAACTATGTCAAATTCGATCTAACCCCCAATAATTTCAAAAATCTCATCTACCACCCAAATGGTTTGCATAAACTTCAATCGGCCCCAATTAACTGACGGACTTGATTGAAAATGTGATAAGACATTTCTACCCTTTGTATTTGAAATTAAAAAACATTAAATTGAGATAAAATTACTAATTTGACCTTTTACCACTTTCACAATCCAAATTATTTTTTTAACCCTTTGATAAGACATTCTCAAGCAAAAATAGACCTATTTTTTTTATTCTCCCACAAAGAGGACCTGCACAATCAACCGAATCCCAAGCTCACCGGAGATGATACAAACCCTTTCTTTATCTGTGGCAAGGTTTAGCAAAGAACTGGCAGCGGCAATTTGGGCATCGGGAGAGGTGCCTTCCTTCAAGGTTGCAGCGCCGGAGAAGAGGGCTTCAAGGGCTTGGTTGTTCGAAGGTCGTAGCGGTGGAGAACAAGGGTTCGAAGAAGAGTGGCTTCTCCAGCGGAGAAGAGATCTTCATGGGTTCGATTGTAGTGGTTGCAGCGATGGAGAATTGGTTGGATGGGATTAGTGATTTGAGGATCAGACCGGCCAATCCGAAGCCGATCCTGATCAGCAACAGAATTGACAAGGGTTGCAGAGGGCGATCCTAAAATGGCAAAGTAAAAAAAACGTAAAAAACAAAGCTGGTCCCAGACGGATTTTGATCCCCTATCCAGCTCCTTGCTCTAAAAACCCCTAAATCCACCTGACCAGAGACTATACGACAACAGGGGAATTCAAAGAGGAGAACGGTGAGGGGGAACCCCTAAGCAACCTACATGAAGAAAACATAAATAAATAAACCCCTGAAAGGAAAAGTAACAACCTTCTCTTCAATTTCATCCTAAATGAAACAGAAATTTGAAAGTAAAATACCTATATTTGGCTCTTAAGAGACGACCTTGGCATTGTACAAGAAAGCAACAGAGCAGAGAATGGAAGCAACGAATACGAAAATTCTCAAATCAATTATCAAAAAAATCTCTGCTAACACTATATCCATCATCTTCTTTGAAAATTTTGTTAGTTTTTGCCACTTCACAGGATTAGGTAAAATAGGATATTTCAATTCACCAACCGGATCTTTTACTTTTCATTTCTCCTAAGCACCAAGGAGAAGCTGCGAGAAGAGAAAGAGAGAGTGCAATGTTCTTTAGAAGATATCGATAAAACTAGAAGCAAAATAAGAGCGATGAAACCAGATTTGTGGAGGTGGAGGAGGATGAGGACCAGCGGCGGCGGTGGAGGAGGCGTTGAAGGCGTAAGCTTGGCGAAGAGTCTGAATGGTTGCAGGATTGGGGAGAATGAGGGTTGTGGATGATGGTTCAATAGGGGTAAATTGGTCTTTCTATTTGAGAATAAGGGTATTATCGTCCCAAGATTTTTCAAATAGTGCTTACGTCATCGACTAACGGGACTCTACTAATGGGTGGGGTCTCTTTGACTAACAGTGAAAAATTTTTGGGTGGTAGACGAGACATTTGGAAACTTTTTGGGTGGTAGATGAGACTTTTGAAATTGTTGGGGGTTAGATCGAATTTGACATAGTTTTTGGGGGTTAGATGAAATTTTTTCAAAAAAAAAAAAAAAAGTCACAAAAGTAGACTATTCATAGCAGAAGAGTTAAGAAAAGACTGTTCTAAGCGATGGCAGGCTGCTGTTTCGAAGGCTTAAGATTGTTCTTGGATTCACCCAAGAAATCTTCAATATTGTAGATGAAGGTTATGTAAAGAGAGCAGCTACAACAATGGGCTATTTCTTCCCCAAGAAATCTTCTTCTTCCCGGATTGGAGAGAGGAACGGCCTATGAAAACAAACCGAAGCTGGAGAGAGGAACTGCCTCTGCCCTTGACCGAAGCTGGAGAGGATGATTCACAGTATGAGTTTTGCAAAAGGATTCTGAAATGAAAGTGAGAGAATAAAAAGGAAGAGACGAGAGGTATTGAAACGTTAATCATCCGAATGCAACAAAATCCCCAAATCTTCAGCCACTCCGATTCGAAGATTACGATTTCTCTGCACAGAAAAATTCCAATTTCCACTGTTCAGAAGAATGAAAGAGAGTGGTTGAAGATGAATTCCAACTTACACTACATAGAAAAAAAGAATCAGAAGCAGAAGATGAATTAAAAAAAAAAAAAAGTAGCAGAGGAAGAAAAAGACGAATGAAAGATTGGGAAAAAAAAATGTAACAGAGGAGGAAGAAGAAGAAGACCAGAAAAAAATGCAGAGTGGAGGAAGAAGAAGAAGGAGGAGGAGGAGGAAGAAGAAGAAGTTGAATCAAATGAAAGAATAAACAAAATCCAAAGCTGTCAAATAGAAAGAAAAAAAAAAGTAACAGAGGAGGAAGAAACGACGAATAAAATATTCGTAAAAAAAAGGGGGTCTATGGTGAGTTAATTGAGGGAGGGTAAAACCCTCTTTCAACTTATCTATTAGGGTATTATTGTCCAATTAAAATTCACTTTTGGATGACTTCAACAACTAACGGGATTGGTTAAACGGAGTGGATCTATTTGATTAACGGTGATAAACGTTTAGATGGTAGTTGATGTTTTTTGAAAAGTGTGAGTGGTAGGTGTTGTTACCAAACTATTTTGGATGGTAGCTAATTTTTTTTCTTCTAAATATGAATATAAACTATACCAAAGAAAGCCAATGTTAGTGGGTTATTTAGAGAAATGAGGCCTCCGAACAAGATTCAAGCATAACCCACATGACTCCTCAGCCCTATCATCAATAAGGTGTACTCAGTCATGAGGTACCCACCACTTTGGTTGAATCACTAAACAGAACTAGGAATTGAGTTAGAGATTAAGTTTTAAATTGACCCTCTATTCCTTAATTTCCAATGTACCCCCCTCTTTGGTAGCCATGGATTCTCCAAAAAAATGATTTGGAACCTTTCCAAACCCCTCACCTATCACGAGGCAAGGTATTGTCAGAATCCAAAAACTTAGCTTTTCTTTTCTTTTCTTTCCTTCCCCCCCCCTCTCTTCCCCTTTTTCTGTTAGGCTGTTTTCCTTTATTTCTCGTTGTCAAGGCAATGCCATTATTATTATTATTATTCTCTCATGGTTAAGGATGTCCTCTCTTAGGATTACACTTGGCATGGTCTTGACATACTGTAATCACATAAATAACCAAGTTTTGACTCCCTTTATCAATAAGGAGTTCTTTAAGAGGTCTTACCTAAATGATATATTTTGTAAGGCAACTTAAACAGCATGGATATGGTTGTTACAGAATAGAACAATGGCACCTAAGATCTCTTTCTTTCTTTTTATAGGTGCAAATTTGGTTGATAGTAGACTACCATGATCTCTATATTTGTTTGTCGTTCCATGTCTACTCATGAATGTCCAGAACACGTTCTTGGTGCCTATAAAGGTACCATCCAAATATGGAGTTTCTTTGGTCATGACCTTGATGTAAGTTCCAATCTTGAGCAATCACAGCTAATTGGAGCCAGATTGATCCTTCGGTTTACTCTTGTAGGTAAAAATACACATGTTGCTTGGTGTAACTGTATTCTTCCTCCTATTACATGGGAGATTTGACAAGAATTGAACTATTGAAGATTTGGGGATGAATTAAGACTCTTGCATCTTTAAATTTAAAAAATGGATAAAGAAAGTTGCTTCTTAAACCCAATTAGGCACCCGATAGCCACATTCTAGGTAGTTCTCCTATACAGTTCAGATATTAGCTCCTTTTTCTGTTTAAGTATTTTCAAGTGTGAAGCAATTATTTTTCTTTTGTTAGTGTGGAAAGATGAGTTATTTTTTATGAAGGATTTGAGACAATTAAATACAGCCAAATATATAGTAGCAAATCAAATTTTCCCAAAAGAAATTATGATTTACAAATATTGAATTCAATTGTAAACTCTACCACTTCTTTTGCCTGTCTATGTGCGATATTCTTCTCAACAATAAAATAGCATGAGGATTCAACTATGGGATCGGAACTTAGGGGTTCAGTTGAAAGAGGATCTGGAAGCTAAGGATGGTTGAGGGCCAACTCCTTCATGTGGCTTGTTGCTCATGGCAGACGTGTTACTGGTGAGAGTCTGAAATCAACAGGAATGGTCAAGCCAACCAGGTGCCCGAGTTGTGAAAGAGGGGAAGATTAAATCTTCTCAATCTGCTACTACTACAAATTTTCCCAAAAGAAATAGAAAAAATATTAATTACAAACATTGAATTCAATTGAAAACTCAACCACTTCTTTTGCCTGTCTTTGGGCGATATTCTTCTCATCGATAAAATAGCATGACAACATTCCCAACATAGAATAGCTGCAAAAGAAAAGGTTTTAGTGGGTATCTATACATGAATGAATTTTCTTGCATTTATTGCGAAACATTAAATGAATGTTATTATATAGGCAAATAAATTTATTTATCAGTTGTTTATTATCTTTTCGTAGGTTATTACCCATTAATTTTCTTACAACCTATTTTGGAGTCAATTTCATAATTTAAGGTAACTATTTTTCTCACAAGTTAGTAAACTCAAGAATTCAGAACTTAACATAATACTTTCAATAGATATATTATAAACTGTTCCTATAAATGATAATTTTCATTGGCTTAGAGGCAGCACTGGTTTTACTACGTGAGATTAAATAATTAGGAATGGTTTCATGAGATCGATGTAACCTACCTTCCAAATGAACATGTAAAAAGAGTATGCTGCTGAGTTGTTCATAATATCAACAGATCTAGAATGAAACCATAGAGCTAAGGCAAGCAAACAATGACCTGCCACCTACATACAATGAAACAATGCATTGCATTACAAATAAATAATAAGCCACACACACACACACGAATAGAAAGTGATCCACTATGTAAATTTGTAAGGGTAAGTTACATACAGTGGCAAACTTGCTAAATAAAGTAGAAGCAGAAGAACCTCCTACTATGATAGCAATTCCATATTCTATTAAAAGGACGCTGATGCCAAGAAAAAAAGCCTGCTCAAATGAATAGAAAACTTGTTAGGTTGAATATTTCATTCTCATATTCATTATATGGGGAAATTTTGCTTTCACAAAAATATGAGCAAAATAATAAATCAATGAATAAAAGTATATGTACAAGGGATACAAGTCAGGCCTATGAGGAAGAAGGATATCACGCATGGCAATGCCAATTCAGAAAATCCAAACTGTTGATTGGAAATAACAACACCATGTACTGTTAAAATGTCAAAATGTTGGCCCTAAATATTATAGTCAAGTGTTGTTTAACCACTTTTTAACAAAAGGCAAAGTACACGGCTCAAATATAAACATAATCGAGGAAGAGTTGGGCTACCTCTAAGTGAAATTTAGGATCCCAACCAACTTATATTGTTTACCACCATATGTGCTCTCATATAAAACATATAGATGTTGTTTAAAAAAAATCCAAATAACCAATAGTAATAATAATAATATAAAGAATAACAAAAATTCACAATAGTAATAATAATAGTAAATTATAATAATTCATATAAATTATTACTATGGGAAAATTACTTGTACCTCCCCTAGTCTATGGCTTAATTACACCCACTCCCATATAACTTGACAGTAGAAACCCAAAAAATTGAAAGACCGATTTACCCTTATGGGATTTAGGCTGTGAGAAATCAAAAAGACAATTTTAACCTTCTATGTATAAAAAAATATCCCCATCGTTTTATCACTCCCAAACCTTATTTCAATCGAAAATGAATTAGTCCTCTGCAATTTTGGATTTCCCCAATACCTCCAACAAGAGTCGAGCATGAAGAGCTGGAAAGTTCTACCTTCGGTCGAGCATGAAGATTCGGCAAATACTACCTCCAGCGACTTCATCTCCTCCTTTTCCTGAGTTTTTGTTTTTTTAGTGCATCTCCTCAAGCGTGGTTCACGTTCCATCCAGTATTTATAAAAACTGATTCATGTTCACGAACGATCCTTTATAAAAACTGATGATACTACCTCCTTTTTACTATTCTCTCAAGCATAGAGTTCTTACCAATTACCATGATCCTGTATGGGTTTTTAATTTCAGGGTTCGCTAGTATCATGAATTACCTGAGGTCCAAATCAGAAATCGCTCATATTTTACAACTATTGCTGGAGTAAAATTTGGGGGAAGTTAAATGGATATAGTGGGATTATTAATGCTGTCTTGTATTTGGAAACATTCCAGGAACATGAACTATGCAAAACCAGGACACTCAAAAACAAATTGTAAATCGATTTCAACATCCAAGCCAAAGAGTAGAAACATGAAATGCAGAAAAATTAAAAGTAGAATTAATGGAAATTCAGAGGATGAGATTTAAAAGAGAAATCAATCAGTTATAACAAACACCCATCTGGAGAGATTGACTGAATCTCAGGAAACCAGAAAAAAAGTCAGGTAAACATCCAGGAAAAAAAAAAGCTAATAAAAGGTGTAGTCACTAACAGGAGGAATAATAACAGGCAACGATGAAGTGCAACCAGTAATTATAACATATACCAGCAGGAAAAAAAAATGATGAATACAATGATCAGAATAACAGTAGTGAAACAGAAAAAGGAATCCCTAATGTAGAAGATGAAGTTATGATAAGTAAGAAAATTCCCTAGTTTAGAAAAAACCCATTCATTGAACCATATGAAATCAAATCACCATCTCTCTTCGTAGAAAAAATCCATGTGAAGTAGAAACCCTAAATTATTTACCTCCAGTAGCGATTATTAGAAGCGACTTGAAGAATGATTGTCAAAATCCTAAACCCTCGATGTAACTCCTCACTGTTGGAGAAATGTCATGCAAATCCTACCAGAATGACCATCGTCGTCATTGTCGGTGCCAGAAAGTGGGAGGAAGTTGCAGGTTCTTGTTGCCTCACTGAAGTTCTTCAGTTTGCGTAGTGAGAAGAAGTGTATGGGTACGGATTGGGTTTGTGTGTAACATATTTTTAAATTAAGGGTAGTAACTGTAGTTGTCAGAAACTATTGGATGGTACGTGGAATTAAAGCATAGACCAGGGGAGGTACAAGTAATTTTTGCTTACTATTATTTTCATCAGCATTATTATTAGGGAAAATTAGACAAACACCCCCTCTACTGTAGTGAAACTACACGGAACTACCCTGCTTTTACAAAAGTTACACAGAATACCCCTCTAACAATGCTATCATACAATCTCACCCACACCGTTACTTTCAACTCAACGGCAGAGAGTCAAATTTGTTTTAAGACAAAAATACCCTTGATTCCGAAGACAAGGATGACGGAGACGACAAATTTTGTTCTCCGCTGTAATTCCGCAAAGATGCACAAAGAGACCTCAACTGGATTATAACGTGTAGGCTCTTTGCAAAAAACTCAGTAATTATCTGCTCGATTTTCGCAGGTTCAGAGTGCAAATTGCTTTGAGAAGAAGCCATAAATCTCAATAAAACCACCGCAACAAGGGCGAAGGCAATCCAATCAAGAAACCCAGAGGTTGACAGTCTCCCATTTTTTCATAGTTTCTCTCATGATACCCTTCTGATTTCTTGTGTAGAACAGAGTCGTCTTTCAGAACGAAGATCTATTTAATATCTTTTTCTATATTGGAGATAGAGAGAGAAATTGAGTTTTAAAAGAGAAGGGTTTGGGTATTCACATTTGCAAAAACAAATACTTTATGTTCATTCTTCAATCTCTCATCTCTCAGATGCATGTCCAATAAAAACCAAAACTCAGAGAAAAAGAAGAGAATAGAACTATCAAGTAAGGCATTCGTACCCTCTTACCCGATTCCTGCTTCTACCTCCCTATACGTAGTACAGCAGGAACTGCTGTCGCTTTGCGGATGCTGGAGCTGGTAACCTTTGAGAGACCAGCAATGAAACGAAGCGCCCCAGAGAGCAGCGTTGATTCTACTGCAACTCCTACAACTGTGGCACCACAGGGAGAAGAAGAATTCTTAGACGAGGAAGCACTGTATCAAACGCCCAAATTGTTTCACCGCTTTTTTCTTTCAGATCTGGTTTCAGATCTCTTCTTGTCACCGCCTTTTTCTTTCATATCTGGTTTCAGATCTCTTCATGTCACCACCTAGAAATAGATAAAATCAGTGAAAGAAGAACTTTAAATCAGAAACAAATCAATGAAACTCCCAAAAAATCAGTTGGAAACTCAAGAAAGAAATCGGTGCAACTCGAGAGAAAATCGGTGAAACTCAAGAGAAATCTAAGCAACCGCCTGAAGGATTCTTGAAAATCGAATGAATAAATGATGAACACAAATATCAATTTCACTCAAAAAAAAAAAGCCTAGAAGAATATAGAAATTGAAACCAGATTGATGAGAAGAAAATGTTACAGCTAATGAATGAAAACCTTCGAGTATCCAATAGAAGGGCTTCTCATTCCTTTTAAGTGTTCGTTCTGCTTGTTTCTCTGTGTTGAGAATATTACGTATTTCATTTTTTGTCTAGATTCATTGTACTACCTGTATTATACAATTGTACTACCTGTACTACCCTCATTGTACTACCTATATTGTACTATCTGTACTACCTCTTTCTTTCTTTGTATTCAATCTCACATTATAAATAAGAGGACCTCTGTCTATTACAGACAAGTCATTCCATCATTCAACATGGTATCAGAGCCAAGTTAGCTCTACCGCCAGATCCCTCCGCCGCCTCACCACCGCCTCCGCCAACCTATCACCGCCGACCACCGACTTTCCTTCTTTTCTTTTCTTTTTCTTTTGTTTTTTTTTTCTTCTCTCCCCACTAGGGGCAGCAACCAAAGAGGGAATCATACAATGATATAGGTACTGCCCTTCTTTTTATCCCTCATTATGGATCATTTTTTTTATTCTCTTTATTGGAAATCAATTTTTTTTTATCAGTCTGGATATTAATAATATGGTTCAGTCTGGTCGGATATCTATGAGTTTCTGAGTTTACCCCAATAAACAAAAAAGTGGGTGCAAACCAGAATTGATTTCCATACATTATGTTGCACATGGGACAAGTTAGGATATCTGACAAGTGATATTTCTATTTTGATCTCCATATATTGTGCTATAACCAAACAGGGAGGCTGTTCATATTGTTTTTGGGTGTTTGTTCTTGAATACACAACTCAAGGATGACATCTGAAGTAACCTCTTCTGGGATAGAGAGTTTTAAAATGGACAATCTTACTATTCCCACTAATACCACTAAACTTGATGGTGGTAATTACCTAATGTGGTCTCGGGCCACCCAACTCTCAATTACAGCTCGGGGATTATTGGGATATCTCACCGGCACCAAGGAAAAACCTCTGACCAAGGACATTGTTTTGGAGAAATGGCATGCAGAAAATTCATTGGGAATGCAATATCTCCTAAATTCCATGCAACCCATTATAGCCGAGGGCTATTTGTTATTGGATACTGCTGCACAAATTTGGAAGTCTGCTAAGGACACCTATTCCCAAGTTGGGAATGCTACTTTAATTTATGCCATTCAAAAAAGTGTTCATGAAACTATCCAAAAAGAATTTACAGTATCCCAATATTATACTAAGTTGAGGAGCTATTGGCAAATAATTAATTTTTATGATTCTATTCATGTTAAATGTGAAGAAGATGCTACCCTATTTCACAAAAGGGAAGAGAAATACAGGGTTTATATTTTTCTGGCAGGACTAAATGTAGAGCTTGATCCTATTCGCTCACAGATTCTCAGCAGGGACCCTTTCCCCACCCTCGAACAGGCTTATTTCATGGTTCAGTTAGAAGACCAACGACGAATAACAATGTTGTCCCCTTTTGTTCCGGATAGGTCTGCTCTCCAGACAAATACTCAGACATACAAGAGTCTTCCTATTTCCCGTGATGCTATCAAATGTGAGTATTGTAGCAAGCTTTCGCACACCAAAAAACAAAGGAAGATATCAGAGACTTGTTGGCAAGACTCATATATCTTGCCCACACACGGCCAGATATTGCATTCGCAGTTAGTTTGGTAAGCCAGTTTATGCACGAAACATACTCTACACATATGGAGGCTGTCTATCGGATACTGCACTACCTAAAGTCAGCCCTTGGAAGAGGAATCATGTTATCTCCTAATGACCCTCTGAAAATGGAAGCATATGCCATTTCAGATTCACCAAATAAACAAATCCAGGTGGAGGCTTATACTGATGCAGATTGGGCAAGAAGTCCTGATCGTAAGTCTATCTCTGGTTATTGCACATTCTTGGGTGGCAATCTGGTAATCTGGCGCAGCAAGAAGCAAAATGTGGTTGCCCGATCCAGTGCAGAAGCAGAATACAGAGCAATGACGCATAAAATATGCGAACTACTATAGTTACAACGACTACTCAAAGATTTGAAGGTTATGTATAACCAGTCCATGAAATTATTCTGTGATAATCAAGCAGTCATTAGCATTGCTAATGATCCGGTTCAGCATGATAGGACAAAACATGTTGAGGTAGACCGTCACTTCATCAAAGAGAAACTGGATAGTGGACAAATCGAGATTCCGTTTGTCAGATCACAGGACCAACTAGCAGACATCTTCACCAAAGGTCTGCCAGGGAAATCCTTCCATATGATATTGTCCAAGTTGGGCATGCATGATATATATGCACCAACTTGAGGGGGAGTGTTGAGAATATTACGTATTTCATTTTTTGTCTAGATTCATTGTACTACCTGTATTGTACAATTGTACTACCCTCATTGTACTACCTATATTGTACTACCTGTACTACCTCTTTCTTTCTTTGTATTCATTCTCACATTATAAATAAGAAGACCTCTGTCTATTACAGACAAGTCATTCCATCATTCAACACTCTGTTTTGCAGGTTTCAATGGAGAAGTGAAATTGAAAGCGTTCCTATTACGGTGGAGTAAGAGAAGGGGAAATTTTACATTAAGGGTATTTTTGCCTTAAAACACATTTGACCCTCTGCCGTTAAGTTGAAAGCAACGATGCGGGTGAAATTGTATAATAGCGTTGTTAGAGGGGTAGTCTCTGTAGATTTTATAAAGATAGGGTAGTTCTGTGTATTTTTTCAACTATAGAGGGGGTGTCTGTGTAATTTTCCCTTATTATTACTACTACTAATACTCTACAAGAAGTGATGTGGAAATACACGCATAGTTTATGACAAAATATAAGTATGGCATTGAATAGAATTGATTAGAGAAAAAGGATCCATGTAGTGGACCCCATTTCGGAGCAAGCCTAACACACCAGAAACTAGCAACAGCCATACTGAAATTTTGCATGGTCAAGAAAAAAACTCTGAAGCCGAAAGGGGATGTTCTTAGGTCTTGGGGAAAACATCGGAGACCACCACAACTGGAGAATGGGCCGAAATTAGCCGGGAAGAACCTTCTGCTAGCTGTCCATAAAAAAGCCTAGCCACATTCATTGCAAAAACTGCGGTCCAGGATGGCAACAACGTTACCTCTCTTCCCATTATTGGACCCACTAAACTTTCTTCCATGAGAACTCAGAGATATAATGGAGCATGAATCAACCATTGTCGCAAACTCTGATGCAGACCCCATAATAAATGCAGCCGCCCCCCTCTTTTGCATTAAAATCACCTACTACCAACCAAGGGCTGTCAAAATATACAGAGCACATAGATCCATCCACAATCCCTTATGCTTTACTTTGAAGCAACTACCATGGACTGCTGAAACAAACATGTTTGTACAAAACAAATCAAAGCAAACTGAAAGCTGTTGATCCAAGGAACAAAGCACTATAGGCGTTGGAATCGTCCTCCTCCAAAAAACCCATAGATTAGGGCACTTCCCAATTCTAATATTATGATGGACCTCCAAACTAAATCCCAGAGATTTGAACAAACGAAGAAGACACTTACCAAGATCAATAAGTGGCTCCACCAAGCATAGTACCCGCCAAGCATAGTACCTCAGGATTAAACTCCTTCACCAAATTTCTCAGAGTCGTTCTGCCCCTCGTTGCACGGAATTGTAATCGTTGACTAGAGTGATGGCCTGATCAATGCCTATTCATCTATCGCCGGCGATTCGCGTTACGAATCAATGCCCTGGAGTTTCATCCTTGCACCGAGTAGTGTTGTGTTGGGAAGCTCCCCAGACAGAGTAAGATCGGGGTTTGGAAGCGGGATGACATACGGACTATGCACAATTCCGTCACGTGCAGGTAGACCATAACATAGACCTGTCATTCCTTAACTAGGATGGTTGGGCCCCTGATGTTGGATTGGATCTAGTTGTTATGTGTCTCGCATCGTTACTTGCCTCTAATGTTCCAAAAAAGAACATTAATGAAGAGATTGCAACCTTTATTGGGGCCGCATCCTTTAGGACTGATTGATCCTTCTTTGACCTCCTATTCCAAATCAGAGTAAAGTCCTTGCCAAGCTGTCCATCTATAAGGCGGCATTCAACTGACGCAACTCCTGAAATTGAATACAACCTTCCTCCCAGGGCCTGCAGATGATGCAGAAGCAAGATAGTCCGAAACCTGCGACACGGGGGACACTGAATTCTCCAAAGTCTCCATCTCTTGGTCCCCCAATACAGGTGAGGCAGAGGGAGAAGAAACTTCATCCACTTCAGAAAAAATAGTTGTATGATGGGAAGGCTCCGACTTCTCCAATCCAACAGGCGATTGATTGTTTAAGACAAACAAACACCATTCTCTCGTCCATGATGAAGACCCTCTATCACCATGAAGATCCTGGTCCTCTTCCTGAGGCAAAGAATCTTGTCTCACCAAGATTCTGATGGGATAGCCCCTCTAAACCGTTGCGTTTCACCCAAGTTCCCAATGAATGGCCAAACTTCTTGCATACACCACACCGAGATGGCAGCTCCTTATAGATAACTGATTTCTTAAGCAGAAACATCTCAGAGCACCCTAGCTGCTCCCTCTCCACAAGCACTTCCTCCACCCTATGGCAGAATCCACACAGACACCCTTGCAAAAAGGCCAAAAGCCGATTCTTTGATCCTCCAATCTAGAGCAATCGGTCTCCCTGCAGCCTATGCGAATGAAAGAAGAATATCATCGTTCTACTTCTCTTGAGGCAATCCAGGAAAGCAGATCCAGACAAGTTTCCGATGGATCTATTGAACATAAACGTTAAGGTCCGGCAGCCAACATTGAAATCTAAGCAACTTGTTGCAATATGTAGTCCCTTGTGGGGCATAATAGTCCATTCCATGTAACCGACTCCTTGTTAATAGAGTCGGTCATGGGTGGGTAGTTTAGTTCTTTTATAACTCTTAGGGTAGTTTAGTTCTTTTGTAACTCTTCCTTTTTATTTCCTTTCTTATTATAAATAAAGGCTGGATGGTCCCCAAAGATAATCCAAGCAATCAGTTCCTAAAGAGTGCTTTCTACATGGTATCAGAGACTCAATTCTGATCTCCCCTTTCCTGCAACATCACTCCAACCTTCGTTTTTCTCTTCTTCCTCACACCTTCTCTCTCTTGGTTCTCTCTATCTCTTAAAGGGCAGCATTAATGAGGTGATCCTTTCTGAATCTAGTTGCTGCCCTCCACCTTACCTCGATTATACCATGATCTGATTTTACAAATCGATAGGAGCTGCCCACATCTGCAATTGGGTATATCTTGGTTGAAGATCGAGTTTAGTCTTCTACATTGAAGGTCAAGTCTTCCCAAAATTACAGATTCAATTTTGCACCTATTGGAGAGTATCCTTCAACGATCAACTACTGCAGATCAGATCTGATTCAACATCAACTACTGCAAATCAGAATTTGAGTAGTTTTACGATCAGATTGGTGTTCAGGTTCTTGGTAGATCTCATTTTCCCACTTTGGAGCAATCCTATGCTTTTGTACATACTGAGGAGAGTCATAGATCTGCCATGCTTCAGTATCCTACTACTAATCGTTCGGCTTTGCAGAGTGTCTTCCTACTACTAATGGACCTTGACACTCCAACGAGGGTACCAAAGATGTATTAAGTGTGAACGTTGTGGAAACCTTGACACAGTAAGGCTACATGTTGGAAACTTCATGGAAAACCAACTACTTTGAAGCCAAACATGGTCGTGGTCACTCCAAGAACAAGGCCAACCACATTGAGACAGTTGCTCCTACTACAGTTCTGACACTTGTCTCTCTCCAAAAGAACTACAGGCTTTCCGTCTGTTGAACATAAAAAAAAAAAATACAGACTTTCCATCGGCTTCTCTAGGCTCCTTCCGGTTCCAATTTTTCCTATTCAGGTATCCCTTTTGGTGGTCATTGTGCATCAATAGTCTCTAACCCCTGGATCATTGACACTAATGCCACTGATCACATGACTGGTTCCTCCAGCCTATTTCATCAGTATCTCCATCCACAGGGAAAGTCAATGTTCGAGTAGCTGATGGGACCCTCTCCTTTGTCTCTGGGAAAGTTCTATTAGTTGTTCCCCTTTTCTTACATTATCTTTTGTTTTACATATCCTTAACTTTACAACAAATCTACTTTCCATAAGTAGCCTCACTAGGGATTTAAACTATAGAGTCACATTTTCCGACTCACTGTGTTTTTCAGGATCTGGTGACAGGGAAGTCAATTGGATGTGGTAAGTTGCATGGTGGTCTCTATTGTTCAGCGATGGTTCTCCTCCACCGGTGTTACCTCCACTAGTTCATCAGCTACACTCGGCTTCCTCAAATATCCATCAGTGGTAGACATTTTCCCTTGGGACTTTTTTTTTTTTTTTTTGGGGGGGTAATTAGATGCTTTATTGATTACCCAGAAAAAGGGGGAACATTACACGCATCTTACTCATAGTTGTCAAGGCGACAAGGCGATCCAAGGCGTTTGGGGCCATCCTGGGCGCCTAGGCGCCTAGGCGCCCGCCTAGGCGTTGCCTAAGCGACCAAGGCGTTCCCAGTGCATTTTTTTATTTCTAAAATATTAATGTTTATATATATGCAACATTCTACATAAATAATCAACATTTAAGACATAACTTAATTAATATGTGGTGTGGACCCAAGTTTACTAATGTACACTAAGACCTGGGATTGTGTCTAGAGTTAAGTAAACAATTATTTATGACTAACATTTGCGTACTTTTAACGAATTTGATCGGAGCGTAACTCCTTTAATATAGTTCGGATTCAAGCAATCTCGAATTCGTTGCAAAGCTAGCATAATCAGCTTTCCAACAAATCCGAGATTGCTTGAATCCAAATTATAATGAAGGAGTTACACTCCGGTCAAACCTTGTTCGGAATACGGGAATCTTTGTTTAAAAGTCGTCCCGAATGCAAATTATTTTTTGGGCATCAAAGCAAAAGATTATTTTGGCGCACTCTTGGTTTTTAGTGATGATTTATTATAATAAGATTTATGGAATTTTTATATTTAGAAAAAAGCCTAGCATTTAAAAGTTGAAAATCGCCCTCGCACCCAAAAATATGGTTTTTGTTCTTGAACAGGGGGGTTGACTTTTTTTCCTTCTGGAATTTGAATTTTAGACTATTTTTATTGGATTCAAATAGGGGGGTATTTGCTTATTTATGAATAATATCTTAAGTAAATGAAACATTTACTTAAATGATATTAGTCATAAATAAGTACTGCCTGATAAATGTTGTTCCTGTCTGGCCTGGGCAAGTACTGCCTGATAAATGTTGTTCCTGTCTGGCCTGGGCGACCACAAGGCGCCCTGGCGCCCAGGCCTGTACAAACTGCCCGGACGCCTAGGCGACGCCTTGACAACTATGATCTTACTAAAAGGGGACCTAATCACGGCCGAAGCCCATAACCAAAATACAAGAAAAAACACCGACCACACCAAAATACAAGGACAAGTACTCCGACTCAGACCACGACCCTAAGCCCTTAGCCAACTAGGAGAGAGCCATTGAACATCAATTTGCCATTTGGAGGCAATAAACAGAGCAAGGGGGGAGGCAGGGGTCTTGAAAGACATGGTGGAGAGCTTTTCTTGAACTTCCTTAATGATGCCCTCGACGATTCGTTCCTTGGATTTGGACGATGAAGTAGAGATTCTCATGTTCCTTTCTTTCCAAATATGGTGGACTGCGGCATTGAAAATAATATAAGAAATGGACCGAATGTGACCGACGTTACCAAAAGTTCTTGATAGCCAAATCATGTCTCTCTCCAAACTGTTCAACGAGGTAGGAGGGGCAGGGTGGCAGCATCTAAGGCATTGGTGACAAATAAAACTTGAGAAGGAGCATTCGAAGAATAAGTGGCCCTTGGTGTCTCTCCCACTCCCATTCCAACAGAAGGTGCATATAGGAGAAACAAAGATTCTTCAAATGGCAAGTTGCTCAGCTGTAGCCAACGCATTAAGACACCCTCTCCAAGCCGTGAAAGAGTGCCTTGGAATGTTGGAAGAAAACCAAATCATACTTCCCCACTGCACCTTAGGCTTAGAAAGTTATACCGCATTGCACCCTTCTTTAATGCTAAAGGAAGGTGTTGAATGATGGAATGACTTGTCTGTAATAGATAGAGGTCCTCTTATTTATAATGTGAGAATGAATACAAAGAAAGAAAGAGGTAGTACAGGTAGTACAATACAGGTAGTACAATGAGGGTAGTACAGGTAGTACAATTGTACAATACAGGTAGTACAATGAATCTAGACAAAAAATGAAATACGTAATATTCTCAACACTCCCCCCCAAGTTGGTGCATATATATCATGCATGCCCAACTTGGACAATATCATATGGAAGGATTTCCCTGGCAGACCTTTGGTGAAAATATCTGCTAGTTAGTCCTCTGATCTGACAAACGGAATCTCGATTTGTCCACTATCCAGTTTTTCTTTGATGAAATGACGGCCTACCTCAACATGTTTTGTCCTATCATGCTGAATCGGATTATTAGCAATGCTAATGGCTGCTTGATTATCACAGAATAATTTCATGGACTGGTTACACATAACCTTCAAATCTTTGAGTAGTCGTTGTAACCATAGTAGTTCGCATATTCCATGCGTCATTGCTCTGTATTCTGCTTCTGCACTGGATCGGGCAACCACATTTTGCTTCTTGCTGCGCCAGGTTACCAGATTGCCACCCAAGAATGTGCAATAACCAGAGATAGACTTACGATCAGGACTTCCTGCCCAATCTGCATTAGTATAAGCCTCCACCTGGATTTGTTTATTTGGTGAATCTGAAATGGTATATGCTTCCATTTTCAGAGGGTCATTAGGAGATAACAGGATTCTTCTTCCAGGGACTGACTTTAGGTAGTGCAGTACCCGATAGACAGCCTCCATATGTGTAGAGTATGGGTCGTGCATAAACTGGCTTACCAAACTAACTGCGAATGCAATATCTGGCCGTATGTGGGCAAGATATATGAGTCTGCCAACAAGTCTCTGATATCTTCCTTTGTCTTCTGGTGTGCCACTTTTTGCCCTTAGCTTGGTATTGGGATCGAGAGGAGTATCACAAGGTCGAGCCCCAAGTAACCCTGTTTCTGAGAGAAGATCAAGAACATACTTTCTTTGAGACAGATAGATGCCTTTTGCAGATCTGGCAACTTCAATCCCAAGAAAGTACCTAAGTTTGCCAAGGTCTTTGATCTCAAACTCCTTCCCTAGAAATGCCTTTAGTTTCGTGATTTCATCATTGTTATTGCCAGCAATGATGATATCATCTACATATACAAGTAAGGCAGTAAAAGTGTTAAGGGAATGTTTTATAAAGTTTAGTCAGCATTGCTTTGAACATAGCCAAATGCTACCATAGCTTTATTAAATCTTCCAAACCATACTCTAGGGGATTGTTTTAGACCATAAAGAGATCGCTTCAACTTGCAGACTTTTCCTTGGCTTTTATCATCTGTGAAACCCGGTGGGCAGTTCATATAGACATCTTCAATAAGTTCTCCATGAAGGAATGCATTTTTTATATCTAACTGTTGCAAGTCCCAGTTGTGATGTACAGCACAGGACAGTAAAACCCTGATGGTAGTCATTTTGGCCACTGGAGCGAAGGTTTCTTGGTAGTCAATCCCATATGTTTGAGTAAATCCCCGTGCAACCAATCTAGCCTTGTACCGATCAATAGTCCCATCTGGTTTCTGTTTCAC
The DNA here is from genome assembly GCA_028583415.1 of Protea cynaroides. NCBI lineage: Eukaryota > Viridiplantae > Streptophyta > Magnoliopsida > Proteales > Proteaceae > Protea > Protea cynaroides. The sequence goes on along the minus strand of CM053270.1, from coordinate 47,272,434 downwards.
TGTAAAGATCCACTTGCATCCTACTGACCTTGATCCTGCAGGAAGTGGAACAAGATCCCATGTACCATTTTTCTTCAGAGCCATCATTTCTTCTACCATTGCAGCTTTCCACCTTTCATCCATAATTGCATCCTGCCATTTTTGAGGAACAGACACAGAAGAGAGCGAAGACACAAAAACACGGAAAGAAGGGGAAAGGGAGTCATAGGAAACATAATTGAAAATAGGATGTAGGGTGCAGGCCCTAGTTCCTTTTCGAAGTGCAATTGGAAGATCAAGATCAGAAGGAGTAAGTTCCTTACCAGAAGAAGGCTCAGTAGACTCAGTATCTGGATCCAGGGCTAGCGAAGGGACATGTGCAGGAGTGGTAGTGGCCTTTCCTTGCTTGTCTTTGGCACGGCTATAAACTTGCAGAGGTGGCTTGGTGGTTAGATGCTTGGATGGTGCAGTTGTATCGAGCACTTGTTCTTGGACTATTTCTGGTACATCAGGTATATCTGGTATAAGTACATTAGGGATATCAGGTGCATCTTCAACTGTCTTTGTCTCCCCCTGAAGAGGAGCTTGATAATAGGAGAGATGCTCATGAAAAAAGACATCTCTACTAACACGGACCTGACGAGAGGGAGGATGATAACACTTGTATCCTTTCTGTGTTGCAGAATACCCTAAAAATATGCACTTTAATCCACGTGGATCAAGCTTGATAGGGGAACGATGGTTACGAGTATAACAAAGACAACCAAAGACTCTAGGAGGAAGAACAAAATCAGAATTTCCACGTAAGATGTCTAAGGGAGCCTTGTTGTCAAGAACTCGAGAAGGAAGGCGGTTGATCAGGGATGCTGCAGTGAAGATAGCATCACTCCAGTATTGAGCGGGAACATGTCTCTCAAACATTAGTGCTCTAGCTGTTTCAAGTAAGTGGCGGTTCTTTCTTTCAGCCACTCCATTCTGAGCAGGAGTGTCCACACAACTTGTCTATTGAATTATCCCGTTATCAGCCAAGTATTGCTGAAAAAATCCTTCAAGATATTCCTTACCATTGTCACTACAGAGCATCTTCAACTGAGTTTGAAACTGCGTCTTGATCATATTGTGGAAATGGCGGAAGCATGCAAAGACCTCATTTTTTTGACGCATCAAATAGACCCATGTAGTACGAGTGTGACAATCAGTAAAAGTTACAAACCACCTATGACCAGAAATAGAGGTAGTCCGTGTTGGACCCCAAACATCAGAATGGACTAAATCAAAGATACAAGGACTTCTTGAAGCAGAAGGTAAATAAGAAATACGAGCCTGTTTGGCCAAAACACAAGCCTCACATAATAACTCGTCTTTATTACATTGTTTAAATAATTTTGAAAAAAAATGAGATAGAACAGTAGAAGAGGGATGCCCAAGACGGCGGTGCCACTGCTGAAGGGTACTGACTGCGGAATGGGAGGAAGGTGCTGAACGACCATTGTCAAGCAAGTACAGGCCACCGTGCACACTACCATATCCAATCGTCTTCCCGTTCTCCAGATCCTGAATCACACAATAGGTAAGAAAAAATGTTACTTTACAATTTAGAGACTTTGTAAGACTACTAATGGAGAGTAAATTTGTGGATAAATTAGGAATATGTAGAACGGAATTCAAATCAAGGGAGGAAGAACAGTGGATGAATCCAATTCCAGATATAGGAGAGAGGGATCCATCAGCGACCTTCACAGTATTATGTCCAGAAGAAGGAGAGTATAAATAAAAGGACTCAGACGAACCAGTCATGTGGTCAGTGGCTCCAGTATCTATAACCCAAGGGCTAGAGATAGAGAAAGCATAATAACCATCATGGGAAATACCTGACTGAACAAAAAAATAACCTGGATTGGTAGATGCAGATGTGGATGATTGATTTGTAGTCGCAGGAGGTAGTCGAAGGAGATGCCGGAGAGTCTGAAGTTCTTGTGCAAAGAGTTGTGACAGAGGACCAATAGGAGGACTTGCTTCAGTTTGATGTGCCTGAGGTGCGTGGGAGGACTTTGCCTTGTGCATACCTTTTTCCCGGCGTTTTGCTTCAAAATCTGCCGGTTTGCCATGAAGTTTCTAGCATGTGTCTTTGGTGTGCCAAAGCTTGCTACAATACTCACATTTGATAGCATCATGGGAAACAGGAGGATTCTTGTATGTCTGAGTATTTGTCTGGAGAGCAGACCTATCTGGAACAGAAGGGGACAACATTGTTATTCGTCGTTGGTCCTCTAACTGAACCACGGAATAAGCCTGTTCGAGGGTGGGGAAAGGGTCCCTGCTGAGAATCTGTGAGCGAATAGGATCAAGCTCCACATTTAATCCTGCTAGAAAAGTATAAACCCTGTATTTCTCTTCCCTTTTGTGAAATAGGGTAGCATCTTCTTCACATTTAGCATGAATAGAATCATAAAAATCAATTGTTTGTCAATAGCTCCTCAACTTAGTATAATATTGGGATACAGTCAATTCTTTTTGGATAGTTTCATGAATACTTTTTTGAATGGCATAAATTAAAGCAGCATTTCCAACTTGGGAATAGGTGTCCTTAGCAGACTTCAAAATTTGTGCAACAGTATCCAATAACAAATAGCCCTCGGCTATAATGGGTTGCATGGAATTGAGGAGATATTGCATTATCAATGAATTTTCAGCATTCCATTTCTCCAAAACAATGTCCTTGGTCAGAGGCTTTTCCTTGGTGCCGGTGAGATATCCCGATAATCCCCGAGCTATAATTGAGAGTTGGGTGGCCCGAGACCACTTTAAGTAATTTCCACCATCAAGTTTAGTGGTATTAGTGGGAATAGTGAGATTGTCCATTTTAAAACTCTCTATCCCTGAAGAAGTTACTTCAGATGTCATCCTTGAGTTGTGTATTCAAGAACAAACACCCAAAAACAATATGAACAGCCTCCCTGTTTGGTTATAGCACAATATATGGAGATCAAAGTAGAAATATCACTTGTCAGATATCCTAACTTGTCCCATGTGCAACATAATATATGGAAATCAATTCTGGTTTGCACCCACTTTTTTGTTTATTGGGGTAAACTCAGAAACTCATAGATATCCGACCAGACTGAACCATATTATTAATATCCAGACTGATAAAAAAAAATTGATTTCCAATAAAGAGAATAAAAAAATGATCCGTAATGAGGGATAAAAAGAAGGGCAGTACCTATATCATTGTATGATTCCCTCTTTGGTTGCTGCCCCTAGTGAGGAGAGAAAAAAAAAAAACAAAAGAAGGAAAGTCGGTGGTCGGTGGTGGTAGGTTGGCGGCGGTGGTGGTGAGGCGGCGGAGGGATCTGGCGATAGAGCTAACTTGGCTCTGATACCATGTTGAATGATGGAATGACTTGTCTGTAATAGACAGAGGTCCTCTTATTTATAATGTGAGAATGAATACAAAGAAAGAAAGAGGTAGTACAAGTAGTACAATACAGGTAGTACAATGAGAGTAGTACAGGTAATACAATTGCAATACAGGTAGTACAATGAATCTAGACAAAAAATGAAATACGTAATATTCTCAACAGAAGGAACCGAAGCATTGTTCTTCTTCTAAAGGATCCTATGAACCCTGCTTCTAGGATACCCCCCCCCCCCTGCAATACAGAGGATACGAGTTGGAGGCGGCCAGCAAAAGATAGCACACGGCCCTTCCAACCTTCAATCTTGTTCATCATTTTATCAATAATTGGCCCACAGTCTCTATGAGAAATGCTCGAGGCAACAAACGGGACAACAAGATATTTAATTACGAGGGACTCTTCATGGAAGCTGCTACCCTCAATCAAGGACTGCTTGACTCTATCAGAAACTCCCCCAATCACAATAGAAGATTTGTTCTTGTTTATACTCAAGCCTAACATGTAACAAAAGGAGTCTAGCACTTTCAAAGCTTCTTTAACAGATGTTTTTTCAGCCTTCACAAAGATCATGAGATCGCCAGCAAACATAAGGTGAGAGATATGAAGAGGCTTACATTTGTGCACAAGGGAAATATTCTTGTTTTGAACAGCTCTATCCAGCATCAGAGAGAATGGCTCTATCGCCAAGGTGAATAAATAAGAAGACAGGGGATCGCCCTGACGAATCCCCCTCTCACCTCTAAAATACCCAACTAGGGACCCATTCACCAAAATAGAAAACAATGGGGTTCTTATGCAAGCACTGATCCACTTAAGCATCATCTCAGGAAAACCCATCTTTTCCATCACAGCAAGTAGATAATCTCTGTCTAAGGAGTCATAGGCCTTGTGGAGATCCACCTTGAGAACCACAATAGGAGAGCAAGACTTCCTTTCCATACCCCTGACAATCTCATGGCAAACTAAAATATTAGCTACAATGGTTCTTCCTTTAATGAAAGCCGATTGGTTATGGGCAACTAGGTTCCCCACCCCTTGGGACTTTATCTCATGTTTTTCCTTATTTAGTCAAACAATGTAATAAGGATGAGTTTTTTTGTAAGGCTTATATTTTGTCCAAACAAATTCATTCTAGTTATTCCCCATTCCCTTTCCATTTGGTTCACTCTAATGTATGGGGTCCTACTCGCCATGCCTCTATTTCTGATCATCGTTAGTTTGTTACGTTCATTGACTGCTACCCTAGCACGACATGGGTATATATGATGCAACATAAAAGTGAGGTGGTCCGTTGTTTTCAACTCTTCCATAACATGGTTCGCACTCAATTTAATACCACACTCAAGATTTTACGAGGCAACAAGGGTTGCGAGTATCTTAAGGGATAGTTTTAGAGCTATTTGGCGGACTCTGGGATCCTTCATCAAACTAGTTGTGTTAACACCCCAGCCCAGACTGGGGTGGCCAAATGAAAGAACGCCATCTCCTGGAGGTGCCCCGTGCTCTCACGTTTGCCAACCATGTTCCATCTCAATATTGGAGTGACACTATACTTGTAAGATTCGCACCCAAAATCCTTCACTAACTAGGATTTTTCCTGTGCCAAGTCTTCCCACGCCTTCAACTGTAGGACCCAACATGGATCAGATTAGTGCACCCGAATCCTAGGTAAGGATCCCTACCCGAGCATGATATGAGTTCATACGGCCTTAGGTGGGCCCATGAGGTAAACCAGTAGGTTGGGTGCAGCACTAGGGCTGCCGTCCTGCCCCAACCGGCGGATATGTGTCGGAGGCAATATCCACTGGTTGCCTTCCTCCGGTTGAGCCTACGGGTTTGACCTAAAAGTCAGACTTGAGTTTCTCTCTCTCTCTCTCTCTCTCTCTCTCCCCCCCATAAATAGCTCCCATTCCCAACATTAATGTTTATTGGGAAACACATTGAAGCTGAGTGCCCCCTTTGGAAGAAGGAGCACTCCAACCTCCCCAACCACCTTAGAGCACTCCCCTAGTGGCAGCACTTACCCCCCCCACACTTATTAATGCTCACCTCTCCCCATTGATGGTTGGTAGCTACCATCATTAATGAACCTATACCAAACCTAGGGTTTGCCCATAGAAAGGGAAAACCTCCACTATGGGGTGTGTTGGGTTCAATGAACCCTAAGAATGGTGGGGGAATGATCAGTCACCACTAGTACGACTTAGGAAGTAATGGAGATCAATTTCCCCATCTCAATGAACTTAATGAACTCGGCCAAGCCTGTTCTTGCACTCAACCGGCTGATCCGAGCCAACTACAAGGGCTAGCCCTTGCCCCCGGCTCCGAGAGTGTGTTGGGCTTAGTCGGAAAATATAGTCAGTAGAACTTTCCACCAGGCTAACATCTACCGGTTATCCCACACTTATACCCTTTTATATGGTAGGTTAAGCCTCCCCCCCTCCTTGCCTACTTGGTAGCCTCTATAATAAATCGGATGATTATGGAGCCAACGGAAACTTCCACCAGAACATTTCCACCCGGTACTTCCAGTAGCTTCATAAGGAAATGAATTCAACTGGTAGATATCACCCAGATGAAACTTCCGCCAGGATCTCTTCCACCGGTTAGGCTTAAAAGATAATATGAATCGGGGGAACATTCCTCCGAGTTAAGTGTAACTCACCCAGCGGATAGTTGCCGGCGGATATTTCCAACGGTCTCCTTACTGCTGGCAAACCTGCAGATAGACTATTTGATTGTAGGATTCCTCGGGGATCTAAACGTAGGGTTCCCAGCTAGCCTTAGGACCCATACAGTGGACTTATAGATTAGTCAACTTTGGCTAATAAACTTCTAATCTAACTCTAAAACTTATGCAAACGTTTAAGGAATCCTATGTGGGATTTCAGTAGAAGTCTTCAGCCGACTTCAGATCTTCTTCTTCTCTCGCCACCAGGTGAGGGGCAGGTTCGGTAGTTTAAATAGGATCAATAATCCATACCTGAATGAATGATCTACATTTATAACATGTCATGATTATTTGTATATAATTGTTCATGCATTTGCATTATAATATGTTATTCTATGTTGGTTGTTAGATGTTTAGTTTTGTCTGGAGTACGGTCACCGACAGACCGGTGACGTACCGGCCATGTGGACCCCGCTTTGCATAGCTAGCATTATAGTGAAGGCATGAGCCTGACCGGACTGGGGTCAGGGTTCTCTGTTGGGGTGTGGCCCCATTATACTTGTGATAGCATATAGATAGCATGTGGTTAGGATTTAATTTGGTGATAATCTTGTCACATGGCGTAGCAAGAAGCAAAATGTTGAGGCAAAATCAAGTGCTGAAGCAGAGTTTCATTCTATGGCTCAAGAAATATGTGAGGTACTTTGGCTTGGTGTTCCTGTTTATCTTCCAATGATGTTGTACTAGGATAACAAAGATGCAATTAGTATTGCTTATAATCCACTATTCCAGTGCAACATGATCGTACTAAGCATGTAGAGATCAACCAACACTTCATCAAGGAAAAACTCGAGAGTGGACTGACTGATTTGTATGCCCTTTGTGAATTCAGAAGACCAGTTAGCTGATATATTCACTAAAGATTTGGGTAGGAAACTTCTTCATCCTAATTTAGTCAAGTTGGGAATGTGTGACATCTATGCACCAACTTGAGAGGGAGTACTACGATATGTAGCCCCTTGCAGGCATAATAATCTATTCCATGTAATTGACTCCCTGTTAATATAGTCGATCATGGGTGGGAAGTTTAGTTCTTTTATAACTCTTTGGGTAGTTTGGGTAGTTTAGTTTTGTTGTAACTTTTCCTTTTTATTTCCTTTCTTAATATAAATAAAGGTTGGATGGTCCCTAAAGATCATCCAAGCTTTGAGTTCCTAAATAGTGCTTTCTACAACTATTGTCCAATACGGCAAGGACCCCTCTTCCAGATCAAGATCATGTCTGATACCATTGAAAAACTAAAAAAATAAAAACAAAACCCTTACCTAGAGAGAACAAATCCACTTTGCTCTGCAACTTCCATGAATCCTTTACGAACTTGTGAACATTAGCCATACTCTATAGACAAAAGTTGAGATGGCCAATCAAAGAAAACCTACACTTCTCAATCTGATCTTCATAACTGGATTGGAGAATCTTCACCCAAGTCAACTTTCCATCATGGACCGGTCCTAGCAACAAATCCACATTAGGCAAAGGCTATCGGCTAATAGTCTCTACAAAAGAGAGTCCCAACATGAACACCCCCTGTTGCAACTCGTCCGCTTAAGATCTCCCCCTGCCGCACCTCCTCCATGAGAACAACCAGAACCTAAGACATCTGCCCTATGCCAACACCGAAAAATTCTATAATCCGTTGCTGGCCACAATCACCAGGCTTGGAAAGACACCCCCAGAGGTAGGAGGATCCCCATTGGGATCAATAATCTCAACTTCATCAACCCTACGCATAGAAACCCTAGCGTCGTAACCCATCGCACACTTGATCGCTATCCAATCTTGCCCTCCCGACACTACTTATTTGAAATATCTTAAATGAGTGGTGGCAATTAATGCAATACGTCCTATAGTAAACTTAATAAAAAGTCAAATAAGAAGTCATTATCTAATCTTTGAAAGATGGATAAAAAAAAAAGTTGGAATAGCCCAAAATGGGAAGGATTGTCTTTGTCAGACTAAGGGAGTATTATTTTGTATCATAGATTATGTAACATCCCCTAACCTTACTTAATTTTGCTTCGTTGATACAGATGCCTATTTCAATAACCAACAAAAAAAAAAAAAAAAGGACCAAATTTATTGCGTCTTACTCTTATTGTTATTAATTGTGCAAGAGGTTATTTTACACTTACATATACTTGAAATGGAAGCAAGATTTTCCACTTACTTTTTCTCTTCCATGATCAGTGCTGAAGGTTTGTATGCCATTCTCTTTGTCTCCTTCTGTATCTGGTATATCCTATTAAATACCACAAAAAGCTGTCATATAAAGAAAAAGAAATTCTTCAAAGTTTGCTTTGAATATTGTATGGTATTTTCTGTATGAGAATAAATAAATAGAGGCATAGGAATAAAAGTCCTCTTGCTACTTTCAACACCTAACATAAAAAACCGTTACTTCTTTTCCAGTGGCGTATAATATTCTAAAATTTATATACTTTTAATAAATTATTTCATTCTAATACTGGTGTTTACTTGTCAAAATCCAATTCCTTTGCTGGGGAGGGGATTGAGATGATCAACAGCTATTTAGTGGTGACGACAAGATTTCATCCAAGGTTTAAAATATAATTACCATAAATCTTGACTAGCATAGCACTTTCACATCTTCAAATAGGGTTTTCAATTTTATCTCCTACGTAAATTTCTTAAATTTTCATTTTATTTATTCATAAGAGATCATATCAAACAACTTTTACCTCCAATTACCCCTTTTAGTTTTATCATTAAAGCGAAATCAAAACCATAGTTCGAAAACTCAAGTCTATATTTTTTGCACGAAAGTTCAAACTACGTCTCGGGGGCTCAAATGGTCATTTTAAAACCTGATACTCCTGGGAATCACTCTTTTCCCGTACATAATCACATTTAAACAATAAAATTGAAAAAAATAATCACACATGGTAGTTGTTTGGGTTTATACCCATGTTTGGCAGTGTCGGTTTAAAGTTCAAATGTAAACCTAGGGTAATATTGGCTATTCGATATAATGTTACACTAGTTGAAGACCAAAGAAGGCAAAATGAGTCAGTAAAATTAAATTTTAGGAGAAGAATAAACATAATAGCACTTAATTAGTTAATTGTCATAGTCAAAAAACCCAAAGTAGTCAAGTAGACCATACAATCATAATGCATAAATTATGTCGAGACCAGTCGAGACCAGTCGAGAATTGGTCGAAAATGTCGAGAACTATTCAAAAATGTCAAGATCAATCGAGAACTGGTCAAGAACTAGTCGATACTGGTTGAAAACTGGTCGAGACCAAGTCTCATATGAGATCTCGTCTCGACCAGTTCGAGAACTTCGAGAATCTGGAGATCCGAGATTTTGAATCATGATCAAAACTACCACTAAACTATTTCAATCAAAAACCATAAAAAAATTAAAAAAATAAAAAATAAAAACCTAATGAAATAGTATCTCATTGGCCATTGATTAATTATTTGTCTAAGATTTTAATTTATTTTATTCACCTTCTTCGCCATGAAGCAATTAAAATATAAGTGTTTCACCGAGTCCTACTAAAGTATTTTCTAATTAGTTAGATAAATTTCTAAATAGTAATAAATGAAATCAATAAATTTTTCTTTCCAAATTATTTTATATAATAAGATCTGCTGAATCCTTTTTAAACTATAATAGTTTAAGACCATAGATACAGATGTTCAAAAATTTTATTAATGTCAAAAAAATTAAAAATTAAGCATTCAACTATCTAAAATATCAAAAATATTTAATTACCAAGATAAATAAACTGCCAAACGTAAAAAGTTCAAAAATTCAAGGTGCAAACAAAAAAGCCCAAGATGAGCTTAATAGAATTACCATAAAGTTTTATATTAGCCGGATTGGTTCTCTTCATGGTCAACACACAATGTTTTAAGGGAGAGTCTATGAACGACAGAGTGGGAGCTATACCAGCACCCCATTCTATTTCTCCCACCTCTGACACATATTTTCCTCCACTACCCCTAGTGACGAATCCACAGCCGTTGCCTCACCCCATTGGTGACTGCAGGAAAACATGTCGCTTAGAGAACCCTTGCCCATGTTTTATATATTAAATGCCAAAATAGATTTCTTTCATTCAAAGAACTATATAATTTTTTTTTTCCGGCCAAGTGAAATAATGAGAAAGATTATAGAAGGTCCATGTGATGAGAAATTGTGAACCACAACATCCATCTCAGTGGTCCAATTTCATCCCGAAACACGCACAACAAATGATTAAAAGTTCATTTAAGGAAGTCTAAATTTTTTTATCATTTTGGATTCATTTCTAAGGGAATTCCAATACTTGATTCAGGCTAAAACTTGATTAATGAGATGGAGTGCGATCCTCTATTACCTTAATGCACCCATGGTTCTCTATTTGAAAAACCGTGATGCTGTCCAAAATCATGAAAGGTTATTACATCTATAATGACCTAATAGAAAAAAATATATATAATCCACTAGCTACAAAATTAGAATCAAATCAACTTATGCAGCAATGGTCTCCTAAATATTCATCCCATATTGAAGTTTACATTCTCCTACTCTGTGTTTGGTGTGGAATGTGAACTTTCCTCAAAGATTACCAATTCATAATGTACTTCATTTATAATATATACCCAATTTCAAGTTGAACATTATCACTTTACATACCTATTGAATGTCAACAGAGATATCACATATATTTCGCATATATGCATTCAACTTATATCCAAAACAAAGTAAATCATAACAGTAAGTTAGGGCTTCTCTCCTTCTAAATGTCCACTGCCCTCTCAAGAAGCTCCCTTCAAAAGTCCAGTGTGAAGTGGGCAATGTTTCCTAAATCTATTTGAAGAAACAATTTAAGTTTACTTTATTTGGTTTTCTCCTTTTATTATTTGTTAGTATAAAATTTGATTAGATTTTGAGAATAGTGGAGGATGATTAATTTTTATCATAAATAATAAATTATAAAGACCCATTTTTTTAATGGATTACCATTACTATTGCCTTTTGGTTTTGGATTCCCTACGTAGTGGCCTTCTACTAGCTCTTAAAAAATGAATATCAAATTAATGCAAAATCATAATAGTTGGTTCTTTTTGACATTGGTGCAGGACCACCTAATTAAGTTATTGGAAGCAGCTTATATGGTGTGCTTATATCAAGAGGGAAAAATTTTCTCTCTCTTTTCTTGTTTTGCTAGCTTTTTAATGTACATATATATAGATTTCTTTTCCAATAAATATAGTCATCTATTCCCAAAAAGATAATTGATTCATGTAGCTCAAATTGAGTATATTTTGCCAAAATTGTTTACATTGGGTTGCCTTGATCATAAAATAGTGAATTTTGATTGCTAGCAACAAGTTTTAAGGCAATAAATAGTTTGGGAATGTCAAGTTTCAACTCAAAAGTTCGAACTAATAAGTGGAGGGACTCTCCATATATAAGACCGTAGGATTCCAATCTCATTAGCAATGTGGGACTATTCCCAATACTCCCTCTCACATGTAACCCCACCGTTAGATGGTGTATATGTGGTAGTATATGTGGTATTACATGGCACTTTTCAGGTGACTGGTCCCTCTTCTTAGGTGACTGATCCCTCTTTGGGTGACATATAGTCCCTCTTTGGGTGACATATAGTCCCTCTTTTGGGTGATCGTCCCTCCTTGGGTGACCATAGTCCCTCCTTTGTGCATCTTGCGTCCTTATTTCGGTGACTTGGTCCCTCTTTTTTTTAGGGTTATTATGAGAGGGAACCTGGAGCTCTGATACCATGTCAAGTTTCCAACTCAAAAGTTCGAACTAGTAAGTAGAGGGACTCTCCATATATAAGACCGCAGGATTCCAATCTCATTAGCAATGTGGGACTATTCTCAATAGGGAAGAAAAATCATAATTAAGTCATAAAAGGCTTTATTCACATCAATTCAATGCAGTAAAGGAATCTTTGCAAGATAGCAAAATAAATTCATATTTGAATCCTTCCATTAACTATTGTTTACTTTTTGTTCAAAATTCTGACAGTGTTGTGCCAGCATAATTTTTGTGGTTATTTAATTAGAAAAAAGGCTTTAGAGAAGGCAAGAAGGATCTCCGTATGGTCTTTATTGACATAGAAAAAGCTTATGACAGAGTCCCTAGAAAGTTAATCTGGAACATACTAGAGAAGAGAAGTGTTTCAAGCAAAAATATGTGGACATAGTCAAGGATATATATTATGATGTGGTGACTAGTGAGAGAACCGTGGGAGGTAAAGGTAGTGAATTCCCAATTACAATTAGGTTACATCAAGGATCAACTTTAAGCCTGTTGAATCAGACAAAAGAAGAGAATTAATTCTCTCCTCACTCCCACATCTATTTATATTGAAATAATAAGAACATTACAACTATGCCCCTTACAATAATAAGAGAAAGAAAAAACAAATAAACAATCTACTAAATACCCATACTACCCCCATAATGATGTTATAGCATTACATATGACTTACAACACTCCCCCTCAAGTTGGTGCATAGATATCATGCATACCCAACTTGGACAATATCACTTGAAATGATTTTCCAGGTAAGCCTTTAGTAAAGATATCGGCCAGTTGATCCTCTGATCTGACAAACGGAATCTAAATCTGACCACTCTCTAACTTCTCTTTGATAAAATGACGATCTATTTCAACATGTTTAGTTCTATCATGTTGTACTGGATCATGAGCAATACGTATAGCTACTTTATTGTTACAAAAGAGAGTCATGGACTAAGGACACTCTACTTTCACGTCACTGAATAAAGCTTTCAACCATAAGAGTTTACATATTCCTTGAGCCATTGCTTTGAATTTTGCTTCTGCACTGGAACATGCCACTACATTTTGCTTCTTACTGCACCAAGTGACTAGATTTCCTCCCACGAAGGTACAATAACCAGAAATAGACTTCCTATCTGAACTACCTACCCAGTTGGCATTAATATAAGCTTCCACTTTAGGATCATCACGTGGTGAGAGTAAGATGCCTTTTCTTGGAGCTGTCTTTAGGTAATATAGAATCCTATAGACAGCCTCCATATGTGTAAAATAGGGATCATGCATAAACTGGCTTACCAAACTGTCTACAAAGGCTATATCCGGTCTAGTATGAGATAAGTAAATAAGTCTTCCAACCAATCACTGATATCTTCCTTTATCTGTCAGTGTTCCTCCTCTCCCTTACCCTAGTATTGGAGTCCAGTGGAGTATCACACGGTCTGTAGCCTAGCAGTCCTGTCTCTGATAGAAGATCAAGGATGTACTTCCTTTGAAAAAGAAAGATGCCTTTTGCAGAACGAGCAACTTTAATCCCAATAAAGTACCTAAGCTTTCCAAGATCTTTAATTTTGAATTCCTTCCCCAGAAACTTCTTGAGTTTTCTTATCTCATTTTCACTATTTCCAGTGACAATAATATCATCCACATAGACCAGAAGTGCAGTAAATGTTCCAGATGAATGCTTGGTAAACAATGTACGGTCAGCATTACTCTATGCATAATCAAATGCTATCATAACTTTATGAAGTCTATCAAACCATGCTCTAAGGGACTGTTTGAGTCCATAAAGAGAGCGTTTCAGCCTACATACCTTTCCATTGGTGTTTGCATCTGTAAACCTAGGTGGACAGTCCATATAAACTTCCTCATTGAGTTCCCCATGAAGGAAGGCATTCTTTATATCAAGCTGTTGCAAATCCCAATTGTGGTATACAGCACACGCTAAGAGGACCCAGACTGTTGTCATCTTAGCCACTGGCCCAAAGGTTTTTTGGTTTTCAATACCATATGTCTGGGTAAATCCACGGGTTACTAGCCTTACTTTATACCAATCTACTGCGCCATCACTATTCTGCTTGACTGTAAAAACCCATTTGCACCCTACTGGTTTCTTACCCGGTGGGAGTGGAACAAGGTCCCAAGTATTATTCTTCTTCAGGGCTCTCATTTCTTTCATCATTGCAGCTTTCCACCGTTCATCCAAAATTGCATCTTGCCATTTCTGAGGAATAGACACAGAGGAAAGAGAAGACACAAATGCATAGAAGGAAGAAGACAAGAAATCATATGAAGCAAAGTTCGAGATTGGATGAAGGGTGCAAGTCCTAGTACCTTTCCGAATGGCAATAGGGAGATCAGAATCAAAATTAGAGAAAGGAATTTCCTTGCCAAGAGATAGCTCAGTCTCTGGATCCTGGGCCAACAAAGGGACATGTGAAGTTGCGTTGATGGTAGTGGTCCTTCCTTGCTTCTTCTGACACGGCTATAAACTTGTAAAGGCTTAATAGAATTCGGACTAGCAGAGGGAATGGGAATGGGTGTAGATGTAGAAGGTGGTATCTCATGAACTGCTATCTCATGGGCTGTTGTATAATCTGGGACACGTGGATCCGAATCAGTGATGCTTCTTTCTTGGACTCTGTCTGTCTCCATTGGTGTAAACAAAGGCACATCTTCAAGTTCAGCTGCATCCTTCTCCCCTCGAAGATGTGACTTATAGTACATCATGTCTTCCTGGAAGATGATGTCCTTGGTAACAAAAGTCCGACGGGATGGTGGATGGTAACATTTATACCCTTTTTCTGTAGCAGGGTAATTAAGGAAGATGCAACGGAACCCCCTAGGATCAAGTTTGCTAGGAAAATGATAATTGCAACCATAACAAACACAACCAAAGATCTTTGGTGGGAGGGCAAAAGAAGAAACACCAAGTAATAGATCCAAAGGAGCCTTATTGTTTAGTATTCTTGATGGCAGCCTATTGATGAGAGAGGTCACAATAAGAACAGCATCATTCCAGAATTGCGCAGGAACAGTACCCTCAAACATAAGAGCTCGAGTTGTTTCAAGAAGATGGCGATTTTCTCTCTGCAATCCCATTTTGAGCTGGTGTATCTGCACAGCTTGTTTGATGGAGGATCCCATGATCAGATAGATATTGCTGAAAAGTCCAATCAAGATATTCCCTCCCATTATCACTTTGAAGGACCTTTATTGGGGTTTAAAATTGAATCGTTATCATATTATGGAACTGGCAAAAACACTCAAAAATTTTACTTTTGTGATGCATAAGATAGACCCAAGTAGTCCTGGTGTAACAATTAATAAAAGTTACAAACCAACGATGCCCTGAGATAGAAGTTTTCCTAGCAGGGCCCCAAACATTAGAATGAACCAAATCAAACATACTACTGGTTCTATTAAATGTAAGTAAATAAGTTATATGAGCCTGCTTAGCCAGAATACAGGCTTCGCATAATAACTCGTTTTATTACAATGCTTAGAAAGAGAAGGGAACAACTGGGATAACACAACTAGGGAGGGATGACCAAGACAGTGATGCCATTGTTGTAGAGTGTTCACGGCTGAATAGATATGATGTGTAGTAGGTAGAGGTGAAGATGGGGATTCTGAAGGACCATCATCAAGAAGTAGAGACCACCATGCAATCTACCATGTCCAATCATCTTCCCGCTCTCCAGATCCTAAATTACACACAAGGAAGGAAAAATGTTACTTTACAGTTAAGAGATTTAGTGAGACTACTAATAGAGAACAAATTTGTAGAAAAACTAGGCACATGACTGTAAAGTAAGAGTAGGAGAGCATGGATGGAGCCCTTTCCAGATATAAAAGAGAAAGATCCATCTACTACTCAGACTGTATCTTTCCCATAAGAGGAGGGTACAGGTAAAACGAATGGCTGAACCTGTCATGTGATCATTGGCTCCAATGTCCATAACCCATGCGCTAGAGACAAAAGAAGCACAATGACCGACATGAGAAATACCTGATTGAACAAAATAAGAACCTAGTGTGGCAGATGATGATGGAGTAGTAGTGTGGGCTGCAACAGATGGCCTTAGTAAATTTCTGAGTGTCTGAAGTTCTTCTACTGATAGTGTGGGTAGAGTCCCAGTGGGAGGGCAAGCCTCTATCTAATTGGCTTGTACTGACCTAAAATTCTTAAGTTTCTGTATCCCTTTCTCACGTCGCTTAGCTTCAAAGTCAGCTGGTTTGCCAGGTAATTTCCAGCAAGTATCCTTGGTATGTTTTTCCTTCCCACAGTATTCACGTCGAACTGGTTTGAAAAATAAAGGCCTATTTTGCTGAGTATTCTGAAGGGCAAGCCGTTCTGCTGGAAATGGAGGCATCATGGAGGTACGGCGCATGTCCTCAGATTAAACCAAGGCATAAGCCTATTCTAAGGATGGGAGAGACTCTCTACTGAGGATTTGAGCCCTAGTTTAATCAAATTCAACATTGAGACCAGCCAAGAAGTTATACACTCGTAGTTTGTCCTTAGCAAGCTTCATAGCAGAAGCATCAGTTAAACAGGCAGCAGTGAAGGTGTCGTAGTAATCCAATTCTTGCTACAGACTACGGAGTTCAAAATAGTATTGGAAAACAATGATATCCCTTTGCTTAGTTGCATTAATCTTCACATGTAAATCATAAATCAGAGAATAATTTCCCACCTGAGAGTAAGCCTCATTTGCTGCATTCCAAATTTTTGTTGCATCAGGCAATAAACATACCCACGACCAATTTTCGGATCCATAGAGCCAATCAGTTAAGCCATTACAATAGAATTTTCTGACACCCATTTGTCATAGAATCGGTCAGTGGAGGCTGGTGCTTTTTTCTTACCCGTAATGTAACCCAACAAACCTCTTGCAGATATTGCCATGTGTGAAGTTTTGGATCACATTAGGTAGTTAGTCCCATCTAACTTGATCGGATTTAGGGCTATAGCAGTGAACTCAATTTTGGAGATCTTAGTATAAGGAGAAACAACTTCTGAAAAGTCAGCCATGGTGATAAACACAAACCACGAAGATCTAACAATATACAATACCTTTAAAGGGATGCCGCAAGGGAGGTATGAGGGGTAAGGATATCTGGTACCGTGTTTCAATCTTCTAAGAATGAGGTACAAATCCGCAGCAAGTTTCGACCTTCAGACATTCACGGAAGAATCGAGGTTGGTTATTCGTGTGATCTCAGCAAAGCACATCCCTGTGACTAGGGATACACGGTTCCAATGGTAAGAAATCCTTAATTAGGTGTAGGCTAGTGGTAAGAGGGGATTGAAGTTTTGCAGGTGGCGGTAACTATATAGGGTAGTTGTAGGTGGCCGTAAAGCTGCTAGGGAAGATGCAGCTTGGCGATAAATCTGTAGGGTGTTGGGGAAGGCTGTGGGGCGTAGGGGTGTAGGAAAGGGTTGTGGGGTGTCGGTAAGGCTAGCTACAAGGCTAGCGGTAAGAAATGGATGGCGACAGGTAGAGAGAGGAGAAAAGATGGTGGTGGCAGAGTTAAGAGGGTGAGAAGAGAATGGCAGTCGTAGAATTAGGTTGGCTCTGATACCATGTTGAATCAGAGAAAATAGGAGAATTAATACTCTCCTCACTCCCACATCTATTTATATTGAAATAATAAGAAGATTACAACTATGCCCCTTACAATAATAAGAGAAAAGAAAAAACAAATAAACAATCTACTAAATACCCATACTACCCCCAAAATGGCGCTATAGCGCTACTTATGACTCATGACCAAGCCCTTATCTGTTAGCCCTCATTATGGATGATTTAACCAAAGACATTCAAGATGAAGTTCATTGGTGCATGCTTTTTGCTGATGATATTATTTTGATAGATGAGACAAAAGCAGGGATTAACACTAAGTTGGAGCTATGGAGATCAATATTGAAATCAAAGGGTTTTAAGATAAGTAGAATGAAGACGGAGTATATGATGTGTAACTTTAATTACACAAAGATAGATAATGAGGAGGTGAAATTTGATGAGGGAGATACAACAAAGTGATTATTTTAGATATCTAGGTTCAATCATAAATAAAGAAGGTGATATGAAGGATGATGTTTTACAAAGGATTAAAATAAGATGGATGAAGTGGAGAGGTGTGTTTGGAGTGCTGTGTGATTGACGTATTCCTTTAAAATTTAAAGGAAAATTTCATAGGACAGTCATTCGACCAGCTATGATGTATGGTGCGAAATATTGGATAGTCAAGAAGCATTATATAGATATAACTTAGTGTAGCTGAAATGAGGATGTTGAGATGCATGTGTCGCAAAACTAGGAAAGATAAGGCAAGGAATGAATGTATTAGAGCAGATTTGGGAGTAGCACCGATGCATGATAAGCTACGAGAAAGTCGATTGAGATGGTACGGTCATGTTCAACCAACGCCCTTAGATGCTCTAGTATAGAGGAGTGATTTGATTCAAATTGAAGGATATAAAAGAGCTAAATGCAGACCTAAGATGACTCTAGGGAGGGTGGTGAGGAAAGACATGCATAGCTTAGGCCTCATTTCAAGTATCATATCGAAAAGAACTGATTAGAGGATAAGAATCCATGTCATGGAATAAAATCTCGGCGAGATCTCGCCCATTTTCGGTGTTTTCGTGACTAGCCGAGACGAAAATAGGGTCGATAACCATTTTCGTCTCAGCAGTTACATGTTCTCGCCGAGATCTCGCCGAGATCTGGGAAGTTTTCGCCAGATCTCGGCGAGATCTCGCGAGATATTGCTTTTTGCTTCTTTTTTTGTCTTTATAAAAGACAGAAGTGCCTGTTCTCGGTCGAGTTCCGACCGAGACTGCCCCTTCTTCTTTTTTCTTTGGTTTTTCAATTTTTTTTCATTTCTTCCCCCATTTTTTGTTTGTTTGGACTTCTAAATTGCTACGGGTGGTGCTTCGGACTGCGGGGATTGCTGTAAGAGCTTCATATCAACTATTGAAAGTAAGTTTCTTGCCGAAAAATGAGATTTTTAGATGAGGGAGAAAAAAAAAATTTCTAGAATGTGATGAAATTTTTATATGTTAGATACGTGAGCCCGATCTACAAGCTCACGGTTTCAGATTTCGATTTTGATTGTTGTAGATATTTTTTTCAATTATTTGCATTTAAAAATGAATTTCCAGTAATTAAAATTTAAAATAATTATTATTATTACTTATTTGATGATGATGACCTATTTATATGTTAATCACCGTTGGCCAATCTATTGACCTATGATTTCATATTTCGATTTCGGATGTTGTATGTTTTTTTTTTTTAATTATTTATATTAAAAAAATAATTTTCAGCAATTAAAAATTAATTTAAAATTGATTAAAAATGCTATAAAATCGGGAAAAATGTTCTGATCGCATTTAAAATATGAGAAAAATTTTGAAATGTAATTTCTGCTATGTTCAAGTTTGTAAGGTTATTGAAGTTTGTGTTTTCTATGAAACAGTGCTTGAAAATTATGTCGAGACCAAGTTCAGGGGGCGAGCGATGGGGCGACGGTACCGGTTCCCGAACCGACCCCGCATGGCAAGATGCGACCGCACTTCAGGGTGATAGGAAGAAGACCCAGTGTAATTTTTGTGGGAAGAAGCTTCAGTCTGGCGGCATCACAAGACTGAAGCAACACTTGAGTGGATTGGGCAAAGATGTTTCCAAATGCCCGCAGTGTCATGTGGAGATATTTAGGGCCATAGGTGAACATTTGAGGGGAGGGAGGCAGAGGAGGGCAGCAATGGAAAGAGAAAAACAACAATTTGAGGAGGCAATTCGAGGCACTGAACCAGAATCCAATGAGGAACATGAGGCTGAGGGATGGGATGTAGAAGAGATGACAGAGGCAGAGGCAAGACAGATGCGTCATGCGGCAATGGCTAGTAGAGAAACCCTTAGATCAGATGCAGAGAGGAGACGGACAGGAGCAGGTACATCCGGAGCAGGTGGCAGTGGTAGTGGATTTGCTGAGCCTGAGCCACAGAGACGGAGCAAAGGGATTGGTTCTTGGTTTTCTATATCACGAAGTAGAAGGGAAGAACCTGTTCCTCAGCCATGGGGACGGGATGATTATGTTCAAGTTCTACAGTAAGATCCCGCAGTCTTTACGAAGCAAGGTAGTAAGCAAAAAAAAATAAAGGCAATGTTTGGGGGAAAGAATAGGGAGTCAGTAGGGTATTCTTATTCTAAGTGGTCGTTTTATCATGGCATCCCAAAGAAACGCCACCACGAGCCCTTTTTTTCCGAGCATGCTAAATGCGGTTGCGGAGGCAGGTACAGGGGTTAGAGGGCCAAATCAATATGAGTTAATGACTCATTATTTGCCTCAACATAAGAAGGAATTACAAGACTAGATTCTAGGCCAGAAGAAGAATTGGAAAGATTTAGAAATAACTATTATGTGTGATGGTTGGACTGGTCCTACCAGAAAGTCCATCATCAACTTCATGGTTTACTGTGATGGGAGGACGGTGTTCCTTAGGTTTGTTGAAAATCAGCTGAAGTAAAAGATGCAGATTATATTTATGGGCTGTTGCAAGAGGTGGTGGTTGAGGTGGGAGCTCAGAACGTAGTCTAAATTATGACGGACAACGGCAGCAATTTTAAGAAGGCAGGGGAGATGTTAATGAACAATCCCGACTACAATCTCTTCTGGACTCCATGTGCTGCCCATTGTATTGATTTGATGTCAAGGACATGGGCAAGATAAGTAAAGTCAAGAGAGTGGTTGAGCAAGCAAGACAAGTAACCACTTTCATCTACAACCATGGTTATTCCTTGAACATGCTCAGGGAGAGATGTGGAGGGGACTTGGTCAGACCAGGCATCACCAGATTCGCTACGAACTTCATAGCATTGAAGAGCTTTGAGGCGAAGATGGCTGGACTCAGATCGATGTTTGCATCTGAGGATTGGTTTTCGTGGAGACAATCGCCTACCCCCCCGTGGAGTGGAAGCACGCAGTACCATCGCTTCAGACGAATTTTGGCAAAATGTGAAGGTGGTAGTCAGGGTGTTGCATCCTGTAGTACAGGTGTTGAGATTGGAAGATACTGAGCGAAAACCTACCATGCCACTTCTTTATGCTGCTATGAACGCATTGAAAGTACGTGTTAAAGCTTTGATACCACGTGGCTACAAGAATTATATAAAGATAATCAATGACCGATGGGAGAGCCAACTCATGCATCCATTGCATAAGGCTGGTGAATAAATTTGATGATGTATTTACTTTAGTGTTACTTATGTACCAATATAATTTTTATTTGCTTTAACCATGTGTCCACTGTCAAATATTTCAGCATACTATTTGAACCCCAAGTACCAGTATACGCATGTACTTGGGACGAACGCAGTAACTCATTGAGGCGGTGAAGCTAGTGGTTGCAAAGTTGAGTCGGATCCCACGCCACGGGCATTGGCAAACCTGGAGGTGCGTTGTGTGCTTCATCATCGGAAATATGATCGTCGTGACACTAATTGTACGGGTTATCGCTTATTGCTAGTGCGGAAAAACTATATATATTGTAATTGCAAATATTTACAAGTTTTCGATTGTGTGTAGATTAAAACCTTCAGGGAAGCCCGTGGGAGTTTTGGGTTCCCCGCTGCAGTGGCAGGACGTGACAAAAGTGATCCGTGTATGTATTACGTTTAAATGACATACGAAACTAAATTATCTTATGTTTTATGTATTATGTGAGCGAAACTGGAGTACTTTCAACCTCATTCATTCAAAGAGGCGGAACCGACTCGGCTCCCAACGGCTAAATGACTTGGTCTTTGTGCATTACAACATGAGGCTGAGGGTGCAAGACATGTTCCATGATAAGGAGGATGATACCCCGCTCGAGCTCGCCAACATCTTCCAGCTTGACTCTGAAGAGGAAGATCCATTAGTAGAGTGGGTGCGGGACAGGGGAGTACCTGTGATGGACGAGCCCGGGGGGATGCCTGACTCCTATTTGGCTAGCCATTTGGATACTGATGTCAACGAGTCTTTAGCTTCGGAAGAGGGTCGAGTCCATACACGGTCACCCGTGCCGTTTGACCCTCCTACTGGCACTGATACAGAAGATCCTGAGTGGAGTTAGAGTGGTAGTAGAGCTAGTGGTAGTGATCATGGGGGTGGGGGTCGAGCCACTATTGTCAATATTGGGGCTGATCCAGAGCCACGAGCATCACCTGTTAGATACACTGGGGAGAGCCAGCACACTCATGCAATACAGGATGATGACCATGGTGCACGTGCACCATCCTCATCACGTAGACCAACTTCGTATTCGCGTAGGCCTCGGCATCATTCTCATTCTAAACATGATGAAGATGCTGATTGCAGTAGCACGATGGACGTCGACGTTGATAGCCTCTCTTCTGGCTTACGAGGATTGAGTGTGGAGGAGAATAGTAGTTACTGCAATGGACAGGAGCAATGGAATTTTCCTGGATACAAGACCGGTTCAAAGATACACCTCAAATGATTATGTTGATATCAACTCGCCCCCTATCCCACTGCGACGCGATATGGTTCTTCCTTCGACGATGGTTCGGATGCGAGGAGCACGAGAGTGGATCAACCAACTTCTATTCCGTTCCATCAGTACTTCTGCAAGAGTCTACGCACCAGAGTACTACTTCAGAAGTTTTTTCATTCTTCCCAAAGATAGGTATCCTTCGGACAGCTACTGATGTTATATCTACCAGAACTACTTTGCATCAAGAATGCCATGGGAAGATTATGTTGCTCAATTGGAAGACAATTTACGTCGACAACTTTCCTAGATATATGATGATAGTAGGATGGATCATCCACGACACTCTACGTATTACTAGACATTGTATCTGTATAAGGATTGTGGAATTGTGTACTATGGGCACAGGGGGACTATGGGCACAGGGGGACTATGGGATCATTCAATGTTGAATATTTAAACTATGATGTAATGATTTATAATGAAGTGTTATTTTGTTTCTCTTTCCCCTAATGCATTATGTTATTGTCTCATTTGCCATATTTGATTGAATATAATAACTAATATTAACCTAAATTTACAACAGACTTCAGCGTTGACTGTCAAAACATGGGTGTAAACCCAAACAACCACAAATGGTCATTATTTTTACAATTTTATACTCTAAATGTGTTTATATATGCAAAAATGAGGTTCCCCTGAAGTTGGAGACCTACAAAATGCATTTTGGCGGACAAAATGCACTGTCTCGGAGAGATCTCGGCGAGATCGCCGATCTCGACAAGATCTCGGTTTCGCGGCCTCCTCCGAAACTCGAGATTTTAAACCTTGATCCATGTAGCCGACTCCATTTAATTGGGATAAAGCTTTTTTGTTGTTGTTGTTGTTGTTGTTATTGTTGTTGTTGTTAGTAAGAAAAAAAAAAAAAAGAATTAATAAGGATCTATCTAAATGACAACACTATAGGTGTATTTACAACATATAACCTTCTTTTAATTGGTCTTGTTTTATTCCCAAAAAATTTTAAGTCAAGGGTAAAAATAAGTTTTCAAAATAATTAGAAAGGACTTATCATTATATGTCATTTTTAAGAGTTACCATTGTCTTGCACGTTTTTCAAACATTTGAAGTAACCAGATTTTATCATCACAGAAAAACAAATGACTTATACTTAAGAGGGCAAAAAAATAAGGTTACAAATTATTTAACACCTTAAGGGGTGTGAATAAGAAAATCTCAATAAACAAAATAGCAGAATGTGAAATAAAGTATTTTGTTTTAGATTTCCTAAGAGGGAGGAATTTATATATGTAAACTGTAAAGGAAGGGAGAAAATTTAAAGTTAAATAGGTCATGTTTTCTTTTAATTTATCTATAAAATTTCTTTAAATATTTCCTAAACTTTCAACTGTTCTCATCTGAAATTTTTTTAATGAAATAGCACAATACAATCACTAACTAAAGCTCTCAATAATTTTCCTAAATATTCAAAGTATAATAGGGATTTACCTTGATTATAAAGATCGCAATAGAGTGTACACACATTATGACTGTTGTAAGTACCACTGACTTTGTAATCATAATTGACCTTCCAAGTAAATATCTCTGCAAATTTGTTGGTCATTATCATTATAGTTCCTCCACACAAGAATCTAAAAAATTATAATATATGATGGCAGGTAAACCTGAAGATACCTGAGCATGTATGAAGCTAGGGATATAGACAGATAAACTGTCTATAAACATAATGCTGACTGCTGCAAGTATGGGATTTCTTTTCCATCTAAGAAAAGGAAGCTAATTAAAGAAAAAAGAAAGTTAAACAATGAATTCTATTGTCATAAAAGCATACACATGTGATTCTATTAAAACAACATATGAAACCTTAATTTGGGAAAAGTTGTACTCAACAACATTCTTGGTTTCAAATATAAGAGTTTTCGTAGATGAAAAAAAAAATAAAGGTTATACTTTAATTTGGAGAAATTTAATTCTTTTATTTTTATTTTTTTTTTATATAAAATTTAAGTAGGGAAGATTTTTTTTTCTAATATAAAAAGTTAGACATGACTTGGTAATCTTCCTCGTCCCTCAAAATAAACTCAAATAAGCCTTGTCCCAACTAAATGGGATTGACAAATGGATTTTATTTTACCATTCAGCTTTGTTCAAAGACATAAATGTTGTCAAACCTAATACTTGCATGTCTTTTTTCATCACTTTACCCAAGGTATTTTTAAGTCACTCCTTTAATCCAAATCATTTCACTCCTTGCCACCGCACTCAAAGATCTTTTCTTCACATGACCATGCTAGCACAAATGACACTTTAAGTTATCCTATATTGATGCTACTCTGAAATTAATTTTGACGTTGTTAATTTCTTATTTTATTTGTTCTAGTTTTACCAATCATTTATCTCAACATTGTCATCTTGGCTACACTAATTTTATTTTGTGTTTTTCATAGCCTCTCAATTAACATTCAGTTCCACACATTACTATTGGCCTAATAACTACATCCTATAATAATTTTCTGGGTTTTAGTTGAAAGCGTCAATCACACAACACTCTCGAAGCAGCTTTCTGCTTCATCAACTCTTTTGAATTGTATGCATAATCTTCAAAAAAATTCTCCTTTATTTATGATTTAACTTAGGCAACTAAACATATCACTTTGTGTTTGTCCTATCATCAATTCTCCTTTTATTCAAAACAGTTTCTTCATTATTCTAGTTTAGCATTTATCACTACCACTGATTCATCAACTAAAACTATATATTCAGCAAAACCATAAACCAAGGAAATTCATCTTTTATGTGTCACTAGTGGAGTTTCTTCCTTTAATTATGCAAGAAGTGTGATTGATTTAAGAATATAGAGAACAATACAACACAAGATTAATAGTGGTTCAGATGGGTCCCCCAACCTACTCCACTTGTTCTCAGGCAAGCTTGAGTTCCATTAGTCTCTCCCTTTCAATTCAAATCTTTTTCAAAGATAAATCCTTTACAAATCTCTTTCAAGGATGAGAGGGTTGTTTACAATCTGTTGTAACGTCCACCTAAGTCATTAGGGGTATCTTTGAAATTTGTTAGTTATTTCTTTTATTTCTTTTCTACTTATTGCCATTAGGGATATTATTGTAATTTTGCTTTCAGTATTTCTTTATAAATAAGATGTTGGAGTGAGGAGATCACAACTCACTCATTCTTTATGATCCAATATGGTATCAGAGCTAACCTAACAATACCTGCCCCTCTTATCTTCTCTTCTCTTCTCTTCTCTTCTCTTATCTAAAACCTACCGCCAGCCCATCCCTTCTTCCAAGAACTGCCGCCATCCTTTTTCTTCTCCTCTACAAACCCTACCGCCACCATCCCTCACTTGGAAAACCTACCACAGACCCTAATAGCCCTTCCTAGACCTACCGCCAACCCCAACTTACTCTCCTAGATCTACCGCAGGCCCCAACAGACCTACCCAGACCTATCGCCAGCCCTAGATTACCCTCCTAGACCTACCGCAAGTCTCAACAGACCACCTAAAGCTACCGCCACCACCTGCATCCCATCCCAGACCTACCGCCAGCCCTAGATTACCATCCTAAACCTACTGCAGGCCCCAACAGACCACCTAAAGCTACCGCCACCACCTGCATCCCATCCAAAACTTCCCACCAGTGCCTAATACCTCTCCTAACCCTACCGCCAACCTCTTAACCTCACCCTAACCCTTTGTTCTCCTCTCTAATCTCATATCTATGAACTAAACATCTCCCCAAGGTTTGTTCTTCTCGGTTGCTGTGTATCCCTTGTTGCTAGGATGTTTGTGAAGAGATCATACAAATAGCCATCATCAATTCTTCACTGACTATATATGAAGATCAAAATTTGCTGCAGATGTGTCCCTTGTTCCCGGAAGATTGATACACGGCATCACTGTTAAAGAGATCGAGTCTTCTTCCCACAAGGTTCGATTGATCTGGTATGGTTGCTTGAAAGATATTACCAGATATTGTGCTTTTCCTTCCAGCATATTATCAATTTCGATTTTTTGTGTTTTTACTGAGTACCCAAATCGAGATCTCTTATTTCTATGATTGTAATGGCATCTGACGTAACGTCTGTGGAACGGATTTTTATAAAATGGAAAACCTTACCATTCCAACTAATACCACAAAACTTGACGGTGGTAACTACCTGATGTGGTCTCAGGCCACACAACTTTCTATTACTTCTCGAGGGTTATCTGGCTATCTCACCAAAGCCAAGACTAAACCCCTAACTGAAGATACTTCTTTGGACATTTGGAATGCTAAGAATTCCTTAGTAATGTAATATCTACTTAATTCCATGCAACCCACCATAGCTGAGGGATATTAATTATTGGACACCGCTGCGTAGATTTGGAAGTCTGCAAAGGACACATATTCCCAGGTTGGGAATGATGCATTAATTTATGCTCTGCCAAAAAAGGATCATGGAACTACCCAGAAGGAGTTAATAGTGTCTCAATACTATACTTTATTAAGGAGTTTTTGGTAGGCTATAGACTTTTATGATTCCATACATGCCAAGTGTGATGAAGATGTTACACTTTTTAAGAAACGGGAAGAAAAATACACAGTCTATACGTTTTTGGTAGGACTGAATGTCGAGCTTGATCCTATCCGCCCATAGATCCTCAGCAAGGATCCTTTTCTTACTCTTGAGCAAGCCCATGCCATGGTTTAGCTTGAAGACCAAAGAAGAACGACTATGTTATCATCTTATGTCCCTAATAGGTCTACCCTCCAGACAAGTAATCAGCTATACAAGGGCACTACTGCATCCAGAGATACGGTAAAATGTGAGCATTGTGGCAAACTCTGGCATACTAAAGATACATGCTGGAAACTTTATGGCAAACCAACAAACTGAAGCAAAAAGACATGACAAAAGTATGCAAAAGGCCAAGAACTTCAAGGGCTCACAGGCACATCAGACTGAAGCTCATCCAATTGCTGATCCCACGGCCCCACTATATGATAATCACATTCTTCAGGCCCACAGTCGTCTGCTCTAGCCATCATCTGCTATCGCTTCCGGACCGTCGCCTATAACTGCTCCTGCCTCTACTATTCTAGGATCTCACTTTGCTCGATCAGGTATGTTTTTCAGTGGGCATTGTGCGTCAACGGTCTCTAATCCTTGGATTATTGACTCTGGTGCCACGGACCACATGACTGGTAACCATAGCCTATTTCATCAGTACTTTCCTACGTCTAAAATTAATATTGTTCGTGTGGTGGATGTGACTCTCTCCTCTGTATCAGGGAAATGTTCCATTCAGTGCACTCCTTTAGCTTTGTAGTCTGTTCTTCATATCCCAAAATTCTCTATTATTCTTATGTCTATCAGTAGTATTACATCTGCTTTAAAATGTAAAATTGCGTTTTTTTTCTTTTTATTGTTTATTTAAGGATTTGAAAACAGAAAAAACGATTGGATGTGGTAGGATGCACAGTGGTCTATATTTGCTTCAGGAAGGCATCCCTAGGTCAATTTCAGCTCACCCAAGCTCAATACATCACCTTTATTCGGCATCTTCTGACCTTCAATAGTGGCACCAGCGGCTTGGGCATCCGTCTTTTAGAGTTTTAGCTAGTCTTTTTCCTTCTTTGCCTAATAAATGTAAACAAGACGAATTTTTTGGCGAAGCTTATATTTTGGCTAAGCAAACTCGGTCTTCGTATAGGCCTTCATTTAAACGCAGCAGTACTCATTTTAATTTAGTTCATTCTGATGTTTGGGGACCAGCCAAAATTAATTCCATTTCTGGTTACCGCTGGTTTGTTACATTTATAGATTGTTATTCCATAACCACTTTGAGTATATTTATTGCATAACAAGAATGAAGTTTTTCAGTGCTTTCACTAGTTTCACCAAATGATCAAGACTCAATTTCAAGCTTCTTTAAATATTCTCCGTAGTGACAAAGGCAGAGAATACATTGAGGGCGAATTTCAACGTTATCTAGTGGATAATGGTATTTTCCACCTGACCAGTTGTGTTGATACTCCTGCACAAAATGGGGCGGCCGAAAGGAAGAATCACCATCTACTCAAAGTGGCTCGTGCCTATTTGCCAGCAATGTGCCACCACAATATTGGAGTGATGCCGTCCATACTGCAGCTTACCTTATCAACCATGTCCCGACCCCAATCCTTGACCATCACTCCCCTTTAACCCTTTTCCTCAGTGATAACTCCCATATTATTACTCCTAAAATCTTTAGCTGCGTGTGCTATGTGGCAACCATAGATCACCCGGAAAACTTGAACCACAGGGCTTCCGTTGTCTTTTCTTAGGCTATTCTCCAACCCATAAAAGATATAAATGTTATCACCCACCAACCCGCCCCACTTTCATCTCCATGGATGTCATCTTCTATGAGACTTCTTGATAATGGTTTGACTTGTCCTGAATAGACAAAGGTCTATTGTATTTATAGATAAGAGATTACAAATATAGAAGAATGGTAAGTGAGAATAGGAAACATTAAACCTGGACAGATTGAACCAAGACAGTAGTTGGTAAATCCTGTTTTACAACACTCCCCTTGGTGCCCATATATCATGCATACCCAAATTGGACAATGTCATATGAAAGGATTTTATGGAAGTCCTTTGGTGAAGATGTCTGCTAGTTGATCCTCTGATCTGACAAAAAGAATCTAAATCTGTCCACTGTCCAACTTTTCCTTGATAAAGTGACGGTCTATCTCAACTTGTTTTGTCCTATCATGCTGAACCGGATCATTAGCAATGCTAATGGTTGTTTAATTATCACAAAATAGTTTCATGGACTAGCTACACAGAACCTTTAAATCTTTGAGTAGTCGCTGACTCGCTGTAGCCACAATAGTTCGCATATTCCATGAGTCATTGCCCTGTATTCTGTTTCTACACTAGATCAGGCAACCACATTTTGCTTATTGTTGTGCCAAGTTACCAGATTGCCGCCCAAGAATGTACAATAACCAGAGATAGACTTACGATCTAGACTTCCAGCCCAATCTGCATCAGTATAAGCCTCTACTTTCAGATGGTCATCAGGAGATAATAGAATTCCTTTCCTAGGGGCTGACTTTAGGTAATATAGTATCCTATTGACTGCCTCCATATGTGTAGAGTATGGGTCATGCATAAACTGGCTCACCAAACTTACTAGTTACTACGAATGCAATATCTGGCCATGTGTGAGCAAGATAGATGAGCCTGCCAACAAGTCTCTGATATCCTCCTTTGTCTGCTGGTGTTCCTTCTTTCTCCCTAAGTTCAGTATTGGGATTGAGAGGTGTATCACAAGGTCAAGCCCCAAGTAATCCTGTTTCTGAAAGGAGGTCAAGAACATACTTTCTTTGAGACAGATAGATGCCCTTGCAGATCTGGCAACTTCAATCCCAAGAAAGTACCTAAGTTTGCCAAGGTCCTTGATTTCAAATTCCTACCCTAGAAATGCTTTTAGTTTGGTGATTTCATCATTGTTATTGCCAACAATGATGATGTCATCTACATATACAAGTAAGGCAGTAAAAGTGTCAGAGGAATGTTTTATGAATAAAGTATGGTCAGCATTGCTTTGAACATAGCCAAATGCTACCAAAGCTTTATTAAATCTCCTAAACCATACTCTAGGGGATTGTTTTAGGCCATTCACCTTGCAAACTTTTCCTCGGCTTCTATCATCTGCGAAACCCAATGAACAGTCCATATAGACATCTTCAGTGAGTTCTTCATGAAGGAACGCATTCTTCACATTTAACTGTTGCAAGTCCCAGTTGTGATGCACAGCACATGATAGTAAAACCCTGATGGTAGTCATTTTGGCCATTGGCACAAAAGTTTCTTGGTAATCAATCCCATATGTTTGAGTAAATCCACGTGCAACCAATCTAGCCTTATACTGATCTATAGTCCCATCCAGTTTCTGTTTTACTGTAAAAATCCACTTACATCATACTGGCCTTGATCCTGTAAGAAGTGGAACAAGGTCCCATATATCATTTTTCTTCAAAGCCCTCATTTCTTCCACCATTACAACTTTCCACCTTTCATCCACAATTGCATCCTACCATTTCTGAGGAACGGACACAGAAGAGAGCGACGACACAAAAGCACAAAAAGAAGGGGAAAGAGAGTCATATGATACATAATTTGAAATAGGATGTAGGGTGCAGGCCCTAATACCTTTGCGAAGTACAATTGGAAGATCAAGATCAGAGGAAGGAAGTTCCTTAACAGAAGAAAGCTTTGTTGACTCAGTTTCTGGATCCAGGACTGACGAAGGGACATGTGCAAGTGAGGTAGTCGCATTTCCTTGCTTGTCTTTAGCATGACTATAAACTTGCAGAGGTGGCCTAGTGGTTGAAGGCTCAGAAGATTCAATTGTATCTGGCACTCGTTCTTAGACTATTTTCGATACATCAGGTATATCCGGTACAAGTGGTACATCAGGTATATCTGGTGCATCTACAACTGTATCTTTCTCCCCTTTAAGATGGGACCGGTAATAGGAGAGATGTTAATGAAAAATTACATCTCGACTAACAAAGACCCAACGGGTGGGAGGGTGATAATACTTGTATCCTTTTTGTGTTGCAGAATACCCCAAAAATATACACCTCAATCCACATGGATCGAGCTTGCCAGGTGAATGATGGTTACGAGCGTAACAAATACAAGAAAAGACTCTGGTAGGAAGGAAAAAATCAGAATGACCAAGTAAAAGAAGTCTAAAGGAGCCTTGTGGTTCAAAATACGAGAAGGAAAGCGGTTGATCAAGGAAGCCGTAGTGAGAACAGCATTACTCCAATATTGAGAGGGAACAATGTCTCTCAATCATCAGTGCTCTAACTGTTTCAAGCAGATGGCGGTTCTTTCTTTCAGCTACTCCATTTTGGGTAGGGGTGTCCACACAACTTGTCTGATGGATTATCCCGTTATCAACCAAGTATTGCTGAAAAAATCCTTCAACATATTCCTTACCATTGTCACTGCGGAGCACCTTCAACTGGGTTTGAAACTGCGTCTCGATCATATTGTAAAAATGGCGGAAGCATTCAAAGACTTCATTTTTTTGATGCTTTAGATAGACCATGTAGTACGAATGTGACAATCAATAAAGGTTACAAACCAACGATGGCCAGAAATAGAGGTAGTCCGTGCCGGACCCCAAACATCAGAATGGACTAAATCAAATATACTGGTACTTCTAGGAACAGAAAGTAAATAAGAAATATGAGTTTGTTTGGCCAAAACACAGGCCTCGTATAATAACTCGTTTTTATTACATTGTTTGATTAACTTAGGAAAAAAATGAGATAAAACAGTAGAAGAGGGATGCCCAAGAAGGCGGTGTCATTGCTGAAGAGTACTAACAGTGGAATGGGAGGAGGGTGCTGAAGGTACTGAAGGACCATCGACAAGTAAATACAGACCACCATGCACACTACCATGTCCAATCGTCTTCCCATTCTCCAGATCTTGAATCACACAGTAGGTAGGAAAAAAAACGTTACTTTACAATTTAGAGAATTTGTAAGACTACTAATAGAAAGTAAATTTGTGGAAAAACTGAGAACATAAAGAACAAAATTCAAATTAAGGGAGGATGAATAGCGAATGGATCCAGTTCCAGGAATAGGAGAAAGGGATCCATCAGCTACCTTGACAGTATTAGTACCAGAGGAGGAGGAATACAAATAAAAAGACTCAGATGAACCAGTCATGTGGTCAGTGGCACCAGTGTCCATAACCCAAGGGCTAGAAACTGATAAAGCACAATAACCATCATGAGGAATACCTGACTGAACAAAATAAGAACCTGGATTGGCAGACATGGATGACTGATTTGTAGCTGCAGTAGGGGGTCGAAGTAGATTTCGGAGGTTCTGAATTTCTTCGACAGAGAGATGTTGCAGAGGGCCAATAGGAGGACCAGCCTCAGTTTGATGAGCCTAACGTACATGGAAGGTCTTCGCCTTTTGTATAGCTTTTTCTAGGCGTTTTGCTTCAAAGTCGGTAGGTTTTCCATGTATCTTCCAACAGGTATCTTTAGTATGCCTATCTTTGTCACAGTGTTCACATCGAACAGACTCTCGGGTAGAAGAATACCTAGGAATCTGCTAGGTGCTCTGAAGTGCTAACTGCTAACCTTTTAGTAGGGAGTGCAGGCATCATGGCTGTATGGCGCAAGTCTTCAAATTGAACTAGAGAGTAAGCTTGCTCCAATGATGGCAGTGGCTCACGATTGAGAATTCGGGCTCTGATTTGGGCGAATTCAATATTGAATCCAGCCAAAAAAATATATACCCTGAGCTTGTCTTTTGCAAGTTTCATAGTGGAAGCATCAGTAGCACAGTAAGTAGTAAAAGTATCATAATAATCTAGTTCTTGCCAGAGATTTCTTATTTCCGAGTAATATTGAGAAACAGAAATATCTTTCTGTTTCATAGAATTCAATTTTACAAGCAGGTCATAGATTAATTAGTAATTTCCAACCTGTGAATAAGTTTCTTTTGCAGCAGACCAAATATGTGCCGCATCAAGAAGTAGAACATACCCACGGCCAATGGTAGGTTCCATGGAACCAATCAAGTATGCCATGACAATAGAATTCTCGGATGACCATTTTTCATATAATCGATCATCAAGAGCAGGAGCTGTTTTCTTGCCAGTAATGTAGCCTAGGAGCCCTCAGGCCTCAGGCAGATATGGTCATGTGAGCCGTTTTGGACCACATTAGATAGTTCCATCCAACTTGAGTGGATTAGAAACAATGGCAATAAACTCAATTTTGGTGGGAATATCATGATGAGGAAGGACCTCCTCGTTAGACTTAGACATGATTGAAGTCTAACAAATTGATTCTTCCCTCTGAGTCAGACTTACCTATTGCTCTTCGCAAAGGTACTAGGTCCTGTACTCAGCATCCTATGTCTCAGTATGTTTTCTATAAATCATTGTCTCCATCATATCTTGCTTTTGTCTCTACTTTGTCTTTTGTGTCTATTCCCAAACAATGACAGGATGTAGTTGCAGATGCAAGACGGAAAGCAGCCATGGTAGAGGAAATGGTTGCCCTAAGGAAAAATGAGACATGGGACCTAGTTAACCTTCCACCAGGGAAGAAGACTGTTGGGTGGAAGTGGATCTTTACTGTAAAGCAAAAAAGAAGACCGGACTAGACAGATACAAGGTCAGATTAGTAGCCCGAGGATTCACTGGAATCGACTATCAGGAGACCTTTGCTCCTGTAGCAAAAATGACTACTATTCGTGTCATTATGGTCTACTATCAGGTGACCTTTGCTCCTGTGGCAAAAATGACTACTATTCGTGTCATTATGGTCTATGCAATACATTATAATTGGGACTTATAGCAATTGGACATCAAGAATGCATTCTTTCATGGGGAGCTAGCCGAGGAAGTGTATATGGATGTCCACCAGGATTTGCATCATCAGCTACTGAAGGAAAAGTGTGTAAGATGAAACAATCTCTCTAAGGGCTCAAGCAATCACCTAGGGCCTGGTTTGGAAGGTTTTACAAAGCTATGACCTCAATGGTTTACAAACAAAGTAATGCCAATCACACATTGTTTATTAAGCAAAGGGAGGGGAAAATCACGATTCTCATAGTATATGTAGATGACATTATGATTACGGAAAGTGATAATGAAGAGATTAGACAATTGAAGACCTTCTTGGGAAAGGAGTTTGAAGTCAAAGACCTAAGAAAACTGAGATATTTTCTTGGGATTGAGGTAGCACACTCTACCAAAGGTATTTATTTGTCTCAGGGAAAGTACATACTTGATCTTCTCTCTAAGACTGGTCTCTTAGGGTGTTGGCTTTGTGAGACACTAATTGATCCTAACACTCAGCTACAAGAAAAAGAAGGGAACACCAATAGACAAAGAACAGTATCACTGTTAGTGGGAATGTTTATATACCTGGCCCACACTCGATTTGAAATTGTTTTTGCAGCAAGTTTGGTAAGTCAATTCATGCATGACCCATATACTTCCCATATGGCAGTCCTCAGAATATTACACTATCTGAAATCAACCCCTGGCAAAGGAATTCTACTTTCTTAGGGTCATCTCAGGGTTGATGCCTATACTGATGCAGACTGGGCAGGAAATCCGAACACAAAATCTACCTCGGGATATTATATATTCATTGGAGGGAATCTGGTTACTTGGCGCAGCAAGAAGCAGAATGTGGTAGCTCATCCAAGTGCAGTGGCCGAGTTTAGAGTCATGGCTCAAGGGATATGTGAACTATTATGGTGATAGGGATTACTCAAGGATCTGAATATCAGTACTTCCCAACCTATGAGGTTATTTTGCGACAATAAGGTTGCAATTAGCATTGCTCGTAATCCAATGCAACATGATAGGACCAAGCATGTGGAAATTGATCATCACTTTATCAAGGAAAAATTGGATAATGGACAGATCTGTGTTCTATATGTTTAATCCAGTGATCAAGTGGTTGATATCTTTACCAAAGGACTCCCAGGGAAGTTGTTTCATCCATTATTATGCAAGTTGTGCATGAGTAATATATATGCACCAACTTGAAGGGGAGTGTTGTAAATGTCATCCACTTAAGTCATTAGGGGTGTCTTTGTAATTTGTTAGTTATTTCTTTTTTATTTATTGTCATTAGGGATATATTATTATAATTTTTCTTTCAGTATTTCATTATAAATAAGATGTTGGAGTGAGGAGATCACAACTCACTCATTCTTTCTAATCCAACACAATCTTTTCAAAGATAAAAGAATCCTATAAATCTCTTAAGGACGAAAGGGTCATTGCACTAGCTAAGTATGGTCTAGCTCAATGCAACTCTTCTAAGGATAAGAGGATCCTTGTGCAAAGTCTAACTATGGTCTAGACTAATGCACAATTCAAAAGTTTTATAAAAGACTACTACC
Organism: Protea cynaroides; assembly: GCA_028583415.1. Taxonomy (NCBI): domain Eukaryota; kingdom Viridiplantae; phylum Streptophyta; class Magnoliopsida; order Proteales; family Proteaceae; genus Protea; species Protea cynaroides. The sequence continues at coordinate 47,237,023 of CM053270.1, read as the reverse complement.
AACTCAAGAGCAAAAGAAATATTGCAAATGAAATGGTAAGATATTACCTAACAATGAGTGTGACAAATACTCCTTGTAAGAGTGCAATATGATGAAAGTGATGCACTTGAAATTTCCTTTCCACTTCTCTTAGAGATCTTCAATGTGCTAAGAGATGGATGCTTCTTGATCTCACTTGACTGTGATTTGAATGCCCAATTAAAATCCCTTTTGATAGTAATTCAGTTCTTACTTCAACCATGAAGAATGGTTGTATTTATAGTCAAAAATGAAGGCCTGAAATCTGGTTTAAGTCAAGTCCTAACGGATTAAAAAATTTCTTCATCCGAACGACCGCTTGATGTATCCGTTAGATAATTATCTGTTAAGCAACGCTTCTTCCATCCAGATGACCAATTGCCCATCGGTTGTTGCCAATTATTTTACATTTTTACGTGAAGCTACTGGTTGCATTTCCTGTATATGCATTCTCCATCCGATCGACCGGTGGCTGATTAATTTGTCTGATCCGGATCAGCTGGATCATCAGCCGGTTGGTCTCTGTTTGGTGCTTTTTCAAGCCCATTCTATGCATTTAACCAACAAAAGTCTTAGCCTATCTAGGTTTTTCATGGTTGATTGACGCCTCATAAGCTCAATCTAAGACATGGAATGCATGATTACAAGCATGATGTGCATGTGTACTAGCTTATTTGTCTAAGTACAATGTCTTCAGTCTTTTATCTCCATTCTTTAACCTTTCTTGGACATCTACTTTTTTATGATTTGATGTCTTCAAGTGTGTCTTTCTTGGATGGCTTTACTTCTCTTGACCTTATCTGATGAGGACTTCCCAGCAGTTTTACAGTAGAGCAGCTGATCAGCAATTATATTTTTATTTTCTTTTTTTTTCTAGTTTTTCTGTTATGACAGTTATTTCAAATTTTTTAATGATTGTTATTTCAGTTATGTTAGTTCTTTTTTAATTTTCAGTTGCAGTTATGTCTTTATTTTAAATGTAACGTAAACACCCGCACCCTACACCCTGTTCACTCTTCACGTGAACAGTTTCCCCCCTCCCTTTTACAGTTTTTCTTTTTCTTTGTTTTTTCTTTTTTCTTTTTTTTTTTTTTTGCCTTTTTTTTCTTTTTCTTTTTTTTCTTTTTCTTTTGGATTCCGTAACTGCCTTAGGCAGTTCCCCAACCCTCCACAGTTTTTTCCTGTAGGTCTTTTAAGGCCATTTTTTTTTGCTGAAAACGAATTATAAGTTTAATGAATGAATGAAGGCCGAATCGTCCTGTTGCGAACTCCTCAGTGCAATATTTAGTTTTCAAAAATCCCATTATCAGTTCTGCCATCTATATAGACAGCAAGCTTAATTTTCGTGTTCTGTCATATTTTCTTTATAATTTACTGTAACAGTATGTATACTGTTCATGTACTGTTACAGCTGTCAGTCACTATTATCAGTTTCTTACTACCCCATTGTGTCCTGTGATGTTCTCGTGTTTCAGCAACATTTCTGGTAAGTAATCTAGTTTCTTTATATTGAAATGTCACTGATTTTATATGGAAACTGGTCTCTTATGCATCAGACAGCTGTCATCATTTTAGGAACTCTAAAATTTCCTACATAATTCTTTGTCCAATACTGTTTTTTAATTGCTGATTCCTGTTTCACTCTAATGATCATTGCTCAGTAGGTAAAACATACGTTAGGAATATATTGCTCATTATTTGATAACATCCAGCTCTAAACATTCTAAATGCAAGACATGTATGCTGCTGCCCATTTCCTAACTAGCTAAACATTAGGAAGCCTATTACCTAGTTAGTTGTAAGTATCAGAAACCTAGACCCCTAGGCTGTCCTACATCACCATCGATCTTCATATGTTCGTTATCATCAAAACCAACTTAGGAGAGTAGGCATACCCCAACAAATTATATATTTTTAATTACATCAAGCATGCATAAAAAAACACTTTTTTCTCTTACAATACTAAACTCTCTATATATACTTTATCATAAGCTTTTTTCTAAATTAATAAAGACCATAAAGATATCTTTCTAATATTCTTCCATGATCCATCTTTTTTCTCCAATCCAGCTATACTCAAAGCCATACTTGTTTTTAGTCTTAAGCTATGTGTGCCTCTCCTTATTTCTAGTCTTAAGCTATGTGTGTCTCTCCTCATTACTTCTTTAAGAGTCATTTTAGGCCTACCCTTAGCAATCTAAATCAAATCACCCCTCCGTGCTAGATCATTCAAAGGCTTCCGTTATATATGTTTGTACCACAGTCATCAAGTCGCCTTGGCGTTCGAGAAGTAATATAGGTGCTAGGCGATGAGGCGCCTTGTGGATGTTCAAAAGGCAACCGCCTAGGTCTTCTGGATGTCACCCTGGGCGCTTTGACGCCCTAAAGACCTGGGCGGTCGCCTTGTTGCAGATCCGTAGATAAATCATTCATTAAATGGAAAATTTCACGTACCTCCCTTAAGGTTTCCGCTTACCCGCAATTCAACCATCCCCAATTATCCGCCACATGTTGTTAAGTTCCCTAATGGGAAAGATGAAAAGAGTTTTTTACCCTTATACTAAAAACCAATCCGAGAGTGGGATGTCGATGTCGCCGAAAAATTTATTCCCCGGCAGTCGAGGCGCTTTAAAGCTAAGCAGTCGCCAAAAGACAAAGTGAGGAATGGTTGGACGAGAGAACGAGTTATTCCAAATTTCGGCAAGTAGATACCGAAATATCCCCATTCCCCAATGATTTTGTTTCCCCAATAGAGAAGTACTTGAGCTCGGCAAAGAGCCAAACACTAGGTGATTTCGAGGAGGAACTCGAACGCGTCTCCCTCCGTCTACTTTCCTTAATTTTTTGTTGTTTCTTCGTATTCTTCTCCTCTTCCTACAGACACCACCGCATTTCATGCTACGAAATTTCTTGTAAGAAGTAGTGAGCCAGCGAACTTTAAAGCCGATATCTCCACATAAAATGCACACATTGTTCAAGGGAAGAGAACTCAGATCCAAAACCGAAACTCTCGAGTCCTTACAAGTTACAACTTACAAGTAACTCCGGAAAAATAGCAAAGATTATGATTCGGCAGCCAATTCTGAAGCACGTTGAAGTCCAAAATCGTACCTTTTAAAGAAAGCAACTATAGCCTGCAAGCTTCCTCTAGACCTCTTCCTCTTCCAGCGATCGGCCTCCCATTCAAATGTTAGTATGTAGATTTATTTTTGTAGGTTAATCTTAATCTTCTTCTTCTTCTTCTTCTTCTTCTCTGTTACGTTTTATCACAGGTCTGCATTTTTTTTTTCCTCCTCCTCTGCAACGCCATCTTTTTTTTTTTTGTCGAATGTCGATTCTTCTTCTCTGCTACATTTTACCACATGTCTGCAACTTTTTTTTTTCCTCCTCCGCAATGCCAACTGATTTTTTTTTTTTTTTGTCGAATGTCAATTCTTATTCTCCTCCATCTTCTTCTTCTTCTTCTTCTCTGCTACGTTTTACCGCAAGTCTGCAACTTTTTTATTTTTTTTTCTTCCTTCTCTTCAATGCCAACTGATTTTTTTTTTGTCGAATGTCGCTTCTTCTTCTTCTTCTTCTTCTTCTTCTTCTTTGCTATAATTTACCACAGGTCCGCAATTTTTTTTCCTCCTTCTTTGCAATGCCAACTGATTTTTTTTTTGGTCGAATGTCGATTCTTCTTCTTCTCCTCCATCTTCTTCTTCTTCTTTTTCTTTACTACGTTTTACGCAGGTCTGCAACTTTTTTTTTTTTCCTCTTTTTCTTCTTTGCAACGCCTACTGATTTTTTTATTTTTTTTTGTCCAATGTCGTCCATCTGCAAGTCTTCTTCTCCTATTTTAAGTTCTAGCTGATTTTCTTTGCACCATTTTAGCAATTGGTTTAATTATTAATTAGCAATTGCAGAATGCAAAGATTAAAATATTTTATGAAAATATGCATTCAGTTTGCTTGGATGAAATTTGTGATTAAAATTTGGTGTTTGGATGTTTCATCTAAAATTATACGCTCGGTTTGCTTCTGCAATGGATAAGGAAAGTTTTTCTATTTATTTTTTTATTAAGTTTAGAACAGTAGAACATTTTGATATGATGATTTAGAGTATCTTGGATGTGTAGCAATTCAACCTTCGGTACCTGGGGCTTGATTTTAGTTAGCCTACGAGCTTGTCTAGAATATGATTTGCATGCTCTTGAATCAGCGAGAGACTTTTCTTCTCTACAGCTTATATAATTATAAAACAAATCTGAGTTTAATGTTTTATGTTCAATATTGTATATTTCTATTTGTGCACTGTCCAGCCTATGACCCTAGCAAAGATCCAGCCAAGAAGACTAAATCAAAGGTTCCTGATTAGAACTATGGCTATTGGCCAGATCTTGCAAACAAAATTATAATTCGATGTCCTCTATGTGGTAGAAATATGAATCAAGGGGTCAAAACGTTGAAGCAACACTTAGCTGGTGGTTTTGGTGATGCAGCCAAGTATACCAAGGTAACTGCTGAGATTTCTAGAGAGATGCATCAGTATATAGTAAAGAATCAAAAGAGGTGGGTAGAGGATTTAGATGTTCCTATTCTGAATGATGATTTGGATATACCTATAGAGGAAACAGAAGGGCAAATGCAGCCCCCATCTCAAGAATCCAGAGCTGTCCCAAGCTCTGGAACAGCTGCTAAAAAAAAAACAAGTTTTCTTCCTACAACAAGTAAGAGGTCCAATGGATTCTCATGTGAGGAAAATTCCTGAATAAGTTGTTGAAGAGAGGTTGTGGAAAATGAAGGAACCTATACAAACTACATTACAAAGTCGGTTTAGATCAATTAAAAAGAAGAAGAAAACTAATGGTCACATTGCTGATTGGATGTATGAGTGTGGGCTTGCATTTAATGCTGTTAAGCCTAGGAGCTTTAAGATAATAATTGAATCCATTGCACAGTGTGGGCCAGGATACAAGCCCCCATCCTTTTCAAGTCTGCAAAAGAGAAATTTGCAGAAATGAGAAAACAATATGAAATCCACTGGAAACAATATGGTTGTACTCTGATGTATGATGGATGGACAGATAAAAGAGGAAGACATCTGATCAATTTCCTTGTTAACTGTCTAGAGGGGACTTTTTTTTATTGGATCTATTGATGCATCTCAACAAATTCATGATGCTAACATGTTTAAATTGCTAGACGACAAAATTGAAGAGATTAGAAAAGAAAGTGTCGTCCAAGTGATTACAGACAACGTAGCAAATTATAAAGCAGCTAATACACTACTCATGCAAAAGAAGTCTAGATTGTTCTGGAAACCTTGTACAGCTCATTATCTTAACCTTATATTGGAAGATGTTGGGAATCTGAAAGAATTTAAAGTGCAATATACAAGGGTAAAAGAGTCACAACTTTTATATATACACACCCGGCTTCTTGATGCTATGAGGGCTAAAACTAGTGGGCAAGATCTTGTTAGAGATAGAGTTACCAAGTTTGCAAAAGCATTTTTTACACTTCAGAGTCTGTTGAGACACATAGATGCTTTAAAGCAACTATTTGTTTCTGATGATTGGATGAAAAGCAATTTGGCAAAGACAGAGGCGGGAAAGCAAGTAGTTGAAACATTGTTTTCCATCCAGTTTTGGAATTGTGTGCAAGATTGCTTGAAAGCATCCGAGCCCATTGTTGTTGTATTGAAAATTGTGGATGGGGATAAGAAACCTACTATGCCAGAAATATACTTGGCAATAGAAGAGGCAAAAAAAAATAAAACAAAATTTTGCTGATAAAGGTAGATTGTGGAAAAGTGTGATCAATATTATTGATCAACGTTGGGAGTGTCAGATGAGGCGGCCTTTGTATCTTGCTGCATTGTTTATTAGTCGTAGAAAATTCTTTAAGTATATTGAGAATGAGTCTGTTATCAAGAAAGGGGAAATCCAGACTGCACTCAATGATGTACTTGAAAAATGGTGCCTGACGTAAATTTGCAAGACAAGATTTGAGATCATGCATCTTCTTATAGACTTGGCCAAAGCTTATTTGGAAAGAAAATGGCAATCAGACAACGAGCTACCTCTAGTCCCGTAAGTATTATTTTAATTTAAAAAGTTCAATGCTGTTTAAGTTGTACCTTTATAATTAATTGTATCTTATACTTTATAGTCAGATGGTGGCCAACACCCCTGAACTTATGAAGATTGCATGCCACATTCTAGGCCTATGTTGCTCTTCTTCAAATTGCGAGTGCAACTAGAGTGCATTTGAGTTTGTAAGTACTAAGTAATTTTTATTTTGTAAAAATTATAATTCTTTGTTATGTACTAACTACTAGTTTTTGAGAAGAATGACATAATCTATATTGTTTATAAATTCAGATGCACACCAAGAAGAGGAACAGGCTAGAACATTAGCGATTGAATGATCTTGTATATGTCCAATACAATAGACGTCTTCAAGTAAGGTTTAACGGAAGGCGTGAACAAATTAGAAATTATGAACCGTCTATCCGTTGATCCTAGATGAGTTGGACTGGAATTGTGAGTGGATGATTGGCCACCAAGAAAAGGAGATAGTCCATGATGATCTCACATGGGCTGATGTAGATAGAGTAATTGGGGCATCAACATCTATTGAGGGGTGCAATAGAGTAACAAGAGCTCAAGTACTTGGAAGCCATATCCACTACACTCGCCGTGTGAGGAGGAGTTCGGTTGAAGATGAGTCAAATGAAGATGTTGTCATGTTGATGAAGAGGAAGCTATTAATGATGATGAGGATATTGAGGATGACTTTGGACAGAGGCCTGAGGATATAGTAGAGGGGAGCAGCAAGAACAAGAAATGGACCATACTTTATTAGATGATTTTGATGTTTGATTAAATTTATTGAATTTGGAGGTGGATTTTTATTGAGTTATTATATCTTATTGCATTGCTTAGGATGATTTTTGATGTATGAGAATTTCCTTCTTGCTGCATATATTTTTAATGCAGGATTTATTACTTTTATACTTTATGATCTCTCCCCAAATAGGATCTAAACCTACGTCCTGCCGGTTAATAGTCGGCAGATCTACCATTGAGCTACTAAGGAATAGAGGCACAAACACTTATTTTGGCATCATAGAGGTAACAATAGTATAAGATTTTTTGAGTAACTTGCATCTTTAGTTCTTTAAGAACATTAAAGTCTTGCTCTTACACTCTTGCTTCTTACTTACATGCTATTATGTTCTAACTTCTTAGTTTATTGATTTGTGTTTTTTTGTTTTTTATAAATATGCTTCGTTATGTTTTATAGTTTATTCATTATTTGTTGATTTTCTCATATTAATTAGGTTATGCCTTAAATGTTGATTCTTTATGTAGTATGCTGCATATATATATAAACATTAATATAGTATTTATATTTTAGAAGAAAAAAAGTACACTAGGAACGCCTTGATCGCCTAGGCGCCTAGGCGCCTAGGATGGCCTCAAACGCCTTGGGTCGCCTTGTCGCCTTGACAACTATGGTCTGTACCACCTCAAATGAATTTCTGGAAACTTATCATGAAATAGAGCTACTCCTAAATTATTTCTAATTTGTTCATTCCTTTCTTTTATCTTTTCTAGTTTTATCACTCATATATTCAACATCTTTATTTCAGTTACACTACACTTGTCTATATATTGTTTCTTCAATGCCCAACATTTATCTCATCCGTCAATGTTGGGTGTATAACCATCCGATAAAATTTTTCTTTAAGTAGGAATACATCGATTAGTTGATTTTTCCCTAGATCTATATTATTTGCAGTTGCTAGTCCAAAAATAACCAATAAATTTCTAAGATGAATATTGCATCATTGGTTCATTTCAATTCCATTAAAAAAAAAAATTTCTCAAAGAATTACTCATTTAATTGAAATATTTTAATCTCAATTAAAATTTTCACTTTTTTTTTCTTCCTTTCTTCCTTATGACAGTTTTATACTGCACATTCTTTGATTTTTTTTTTTTTTTAACTTGATGTAGAGAACATAAATCCCTAGAATAAACACTCTTATAAATCTGCTGCACTTTCTTTGCGTTATTTTTTAAATGTTTATGTTTTTATTTTTATTCTTTAGCTTACTCTAATAATTAAAAACAAAAAAAGAAAATGGATGTAGAGAACATACATCAACGGAATATACACTTCCAAACACAAAAACTGTGAGTAGGCCACATAAAAGTGCTGGTGATTGAGAGATAAATCCGATACCAAAGCTCTGTAAAATAAACAAGAAAAAAATCAGAGATAGAGCCTTTAGTGATATCTGGAAAGCTTTAGTGATACGTTAGTGAATTTAACTAAAAGTACTTATGAGTAAAAAATCAGGATCTCTTAATTAAAAAGAACAATTAACTAACCTCCATATTTTGAAAATAATTAATAGGGACCTGGCACAATCCCAATGCCAGAACATTGGAAAATTGATAAGAATATCAATTAGAACCACTATTTTTTTTTTTTTTTTTGGGAATTAATTTGTGAACCAAATCAAGCAAATAGCAACCTAAATTCCCAGACCCTATATGACGAGAGAGAATATGCAGCCTGTTGTTTTAATAGAATCAACAAAAGAAGACAAAAGGTTTCGTACAGCCATGTACATACATGGTCATACTTTCAGCCATCGGATGAAGAAATATAATCTCAAAACTACCCCTCCCCTATTAAATGAAGGGTTGATAACCTAACCGTGTACATACACGGTACATGTATGGAAACCATCCCCAAAAAAGAATACAAAAGTAGTTCAAAACATGAGTTATTAGGGTCATAGTTCTCTTTTCAAAACATCAACAATTCAACCTAAAATACCCCTAGTGGTAAGTGGTAACTACTAAATAGTTATGTCATGTTCACTTCAAATAGGACGTCCCTAAAACTTTAATTTTGGATTTATGATGTGTATTTTCTCTCTGAGCTTCTGGTTCTATGCTTCTTGAATATAAATTTACCATTCATCCAAAAAAAAACAAGTAACTACTAAATAGGAGTTGTAATATGGGTGTAAATGGGCATTAGAGTATTTTTGTCTTGTACCTATTATTCACTTATTATAAATAAAGTGGGGCTGTCAATGTGACAATCAATCATTCTTCACAAATCAACATGGTACCAGAGCTGGAATCCTTCTTGGGAAACCAACCCTAGCGACTCTGTGTGTGTGTGTGTGTGTGTGTGTGTTCTTTCTTTTATGCTGCCGCCGCCTGTTGCTCTCGCTCTCGCCTCACAGCATCTCTCTCTCTCTCTCTCTCTCTCTCCATGGCCCTCACTTTTTCTCTCGGTTCTCTCCACCGCCTAGCAGCTCTCGTTAGTGGTGCCTTAGCCCACTGAGGGTCCTCTCTCTTGCTGGTTTCTCAAGTCCATCATGATTTGATCTGAGAAACCATTGTTTGCAAATTTCTTATTCTAATCGATGACCCGGGGCTTCATTTCCCTCTGATGGTATATTCGAGGGCTTTTCTTTGTGGCTGTAGCTTGTTCTAGCCTCTCTGTCTGCACCCTTTGATTGGTCATCATGTCCGATCTTACCACCACATCATCTGGAATAGACAGGATAGGTCTCGGCACCCATAATGATTTTCCCTCATTCCCTGTGAACTCCTTCCGTCTCGATGGGAGCAATTACTTAATGTAATCACGGTCATGTTACCTTTCTATTGATTCCCACGGTTATGTGGGCTATATTACAGGCGAAGAAAGGCTTGCTACTGCTGGTGGCACACAGAAGAAGTGAACTTCCGCTAATTCGTTGGTGATGTCATTTCTCATCAACTCTATGCAACCCCAGATTGCCCAGGGTTATATCCTCTTGGATACTACTGCCAAGATCTGGAAAGCTGCCAAAGACGCCTACTCCCAAATTGGCACACACAAATCTATGAACTGCGGAAAAAGCTTCATGAGACCAAGCAAAAGGACCTCAGTTTGTCCCAGTACTACTTTGAGCTGCGCAGCTGTGTCAGGATTTGGACTTCTATGAGACATTTCAAGCTACCTACTCTGCCGGTGCAACCAGCTTTCAGAAGTAGGAAGATAAGATCCAGGCGTATGATTTTTGGCGGGCATGAACATTAAATATGATCATATTCGCAAGCTGGTGCTTATTCATGATTTCTTTCCTCCCTTGGAGCAAACCTATTCCTTAATTCAATTGGAGGACCGCTGCCGTATTGCCATGTTACCACCCAGTCTGCCGCCATCTGGTTCCCATGACCATTCGGCTCTTTTTCTAGGTATGGTTCTCAACCTAGAGGCAGTGGCTCTGCCTGTTCCAATGATTGCTCCTTCTCTGACAAAGAACCTGTCAACACGATTCGAGGTGCCAGTCGAAACCAAGTCATGATTGGTTTCGACCAGGGTTAAGATGAAACCTTAAGTCAGTACTGAAAAGTACCAACTCTAGATCGAAACCTAGTCCAACTTGACCAGGTTTCGACATAGTTTTGGTCCACTTAGCCTTATAAAAGATTGGGTTTCAACCAAAACCTGTTTATTTCGACAAGTTCTGACCCAAACTCGACCAGGTTTCGACTCCAAAGCCAAGAACAATACACAGAAACAACACTTATTAGGCAATACTTATTTATGACTAATATCATTTAAGTAAATGTTTCTTCATTTATTTAAGATATTATTAATAAATAAGCAAACCCCCCCCCCCCCCATTTGAATCCAATTAAAAATCTAAAATTCAAATTCCAAAGGGATAAAAAGTCAACCCTCCAGTTCAAGAACAAAAATTAGATTTTACGAACTTTCAAATGCTAAGATTTTTCTCAGATCTAAAAAATCCATAAATCTTATTACAGTAAAGTATCACTAAAAACCAAGGGTGTGCCAAAATAATCTCTTGCTTTGTTGACTAAAAAATTATTTCCATTCAGACAACTTTAAACAGCATCCACGTACTCTGAACAAGGTTTGACAAGAGTGTAAAATTTTTATTATAACTCGGATTTAAGCAATCTCGAATTTGTTGGAATGTTGATTATGCTAGCTTTGCAACAAATATGAGATTACTTGAATCTAAAGCTATATTGAAGGAATTACGCTCCGGTCAAACTTTGCTTAGAGTACGCAAATGTTGTTTAAAGTCGGCCTGGATGAAAATAAATTTTTGGGCATCAAAGCAAGAGATTATTTTGGTGCACTAGTGGTTTTTAGTGATGATTTACTATAATAAGATCTATGAAATGTTTAGATCTGGGTAAAAGTCTAGCATTTGGAAGTACAAAAATCTGATTTTTGTTCTTGAACTGGTAAGCAAACTTCTTTATCCTTTTGGAATTTGAATTTTAGACTATTTTATTAGATTCAAATGAGGGGTGTTTGCTTATTTATGAATAATATTTTAAGTAAATGTAACATGATATTAGTCAAAAATAAGTGCTGCCTACGTAACTCTAGACACAATCCTAGGTCTTAGCATATACTAGCAAACTTGGGTCCACACCACATTATCATTTTAGATTTTTTTTTTTTTTTGTTCAAATTAATATGAGAAATATGTATAAAATGGTTGAAGTAGGCCACACAAAAAAATTTATGTCAAGAAGAACAGTTTTGGGCCTCGAAATCAAGGTTTCGAGATGTCCCCGGAAAAATCCTAGTCGACACCAAAGACAACTCGATTTTGGGGTTGGTTGAAACCAACACCTCAAATCTTGCCTGTCAAGTGTGACTACTGTGGTAAGGAACAACATACCTAGGATTTCTACTGGAAACTTCATGGATGTCCTACTGCTTCCTCTATCTCGCTTGGCCATGGTAGGGGCCAAGGCTCCTCTGCTTACCATACTGAGGCATCTGAATCCACACCTGCTAGCGTTGGTTCTTCTTTATCCCAGGACGAGCGTGCCATACTTCAGCACCTCATGACTTGCCAAAAGCCTTCATCATCTACTGAGCCTACTTCCACCTCTACCTCCTCCTTGGTTCATTCTCACTCAAACCTTGCTGCCTCAGGTATTTCTTTTGGTGGCATTGTGCATCAATTGTCTGTCCCCCATGGATAATTGACACCAGTGCCACTAACCACGACTGACACTTCCAATCTTTTCTTTAAGTATTTTCCTCTATTTCTACGAAGGGCTCCATTGAGTATTCTCCTACTGTACCATTGGCTTCTGTTCTCCATTTTCCCAACTAACTACTAACCTCCTTTCCATTCATCTTATCATTGATCTGAATGGTAAAGGACATTTTTACATTCTCAATTTTTTTTTTCAATATTTGATGGCAGGACAAACGATTAGCTGTGGTAGGGAACATGATGGTCTCTATTTGCAAGACAATGGACTTCCTGTGTCCGTTTTGCTCTTCAAAAGCATTCTGCGTCGGCTGCTTTATCTGAGCTATTGTTTTGGATTAGACGTTTGGACCATCTTCCTATTGGCACTCTTATTAAAGTGGGGATGTCAGCTTGTCAATGTAACAGTTAATCATTCCTCACAAATCAATAATAGGGCAGAACAATAATTTCAGATATGACTAAAGTTGACCTAAGGAAAATAAGAAAGAAGGCTCAAACCCCAACACACTGACTAGCAACATCAACTAAACTCTTCATTCAACTTTTGTCACCTATCAAAAATGATTCGAACTTGGTTAATTGAAGCTACCAATTTGGCCAATCTTGTCTTCCTCTTCTACTGCTTCATGTGCATTGGGAGGCATCCAAAATCAGCAGGAAACCACCCAGTTGTTGAGCTTCGGACCGTAAAGCATTTTGCCACAACAAAAAGACGGGAAAATCCATCGAAAGCACAAGCGGTCAGGAACGATTGAAGAAAGCCTTTTTTGGATCAACCAAAACCCTCTTCTTTGGATCATCTACAAAGACAAAACCCAGCTAGACAAGAATTCATTGGATCTTTAAATAAAGAAGATACCTTGCCATAACTTGTATCCAATTTATATTTTCAAATTTGTTTTGATTATGGGATATATGATTACTTATCTTCTTACAAGTGGTTCAACATACAGGGTATACAATATTTTCTACAGAGCACAATCCTTTTCCTTAAAAGATTGCAAGGCACGGACAACTTTCTCGCTCTCTTGCTGATATACGTTCTAAACATTGTTTACTGGAGGGATGGCTCACGCAACATAGGGCATATTATCCCCTTAAAATCATATTCTCCCTCATCTACCCAAGATCCTCCTCCATCTATTTTTCATAATACTACCAGTATTCCTATCATCCCTATTGATACTTTGCACCTCCATCAATCACCTACTGAAATTGCCAAGATATATCTTACCCATCATCTTCTCCAATAACTGATTCCAATAAAAAAAATCCGAATACCATGAAAGGATCCTTATTGATTCACGAATGGCCCATATTTATCATCATTATCATGATTCGGCCAGAATGACAAGGACATTCTCAAAATCATCAATATTGAATATTCTTTCTGATCAAGAATGGGATCTTATATCAAATTCTCACATCTTATCAAATTCTGGAGACCTAAAAGGCAGGTCTTATAATGATTATATCTATGCTTGGGATCAGGTTTTCTTATATTAGAACACTTATAGTTGGTTTATACGATTTCATCTTCCCGGTAACTATAAGGCATACCTAATTGGTTTAAATATTGGCTCAATATTTGGGGTCCTAATTTTGAGGACTTTCTTCCCCCTCTTATAAAAGAATCTTTTCAAATATTTAAGGAATATAATCAGACTTGCATCAGTCTTGCTTCTCGAGAACTAAAACTCCAATTCTTAATATTATATACAATCCCATAGATCGTTCGATGTCCTAATTCAGTCCCTAAAGATGATGGCTCTTGGAATTTTATCCTTATGCTTCACCGCCAAATTTCAGTTAAATGGTGGGATAAGGTTCAAACATCAATATTATCTCCTGATACTATAAACCTCAAAAGAGGCGTATCATCCATACCATACCTTCCACAATTTGCAGCTTCTACATGTAACCAACCACAGTCTTCTATGTTTCAGATATATTAGACACATCACCATCAAAAAATGATGACATTAGGCGATCTTCTCATCATCCTACAACATGTGTGGAAAGCTAAAATACGGCTTGTGTGGCAACTAGATCTTCCGGCTGAAGCACGCACCATAATTTGTGACTCCCTTTATCCTTCATGGCGACAAGATATTGAACAGACTCAAAGACAATATTTCTTCAGGACTAATCAATATCAACAAAAACGAAGGTCTATTCAATTATGTGTCTGCATTTTTGTGCTTGCTCAAACTGCAATGGTACCGTCCACGATAATGGTCTACATTGTGATCGTGGTAATGGTGCAGCCCATGGTGCAAGGATTGAAAAATTGGAATTTATTCGAAAGGGGTATCAGAGCCTAGGTGGTGGTAGAGAAGGTATCCTTCGGAGAAAACACTGACAGGATGATCACACTTGACCTGAGAGTGCCGGTAGCCGTTGCAGAGAGGAGTAGGCGTTTAGGCAACAAAAGAGGAATGACTTCTTAGGAAGGGATCCGTGTGATAGATCAGTGGGAGTAAGGACCCAATTTACTGTTTCCATGGCTTATAACATGTTTAGATCTTATTCTAGTAGAAGACAGTCCGTTGATTTAGGATCATCTACTTCTACTTCCAGATATGTTCATATCTCTGAAGAATTAATTATGGTATTAAATGTAGATAAACCTTTCCACATTAACAAACGATTCCTTATTCAGGAATTCAGATCCCCAGCTAATCAAGCTAATAGGGATTCTCTCCATCAATATAGTGAGTCAACTCGTAGAGTATTCCAAGCTAAATGGACTCATTATATGCAAACCCATAGAGTAAATATTCCCTTCTTTTCTGGGTTTCAACTCTTTCAAAATCAGGACAAATACCAAGGCTAATCTACATTCTATTAGAAGGAAACCAACAGGGACAGAAAAGTGTTTGTCCAAACCAATTACTCCTCCTAATCCAAAGACCGTCTTCCCCCAAATATCTGATTCTAAGACAACAACCGTTCCTTAGGAATCGGTTCCCAAGCTGAAACCAAAGGCGGATATGTTCAAACCTCCTCTTTCCATAAAAGTAGCTACTGCACTAGAATCAGCTAATTTGAATGCATTGGTTCCTCAACTAGAGTCCCTTAATTTAGGCTCATCTAGTTCTTCTACAGGAAATGAGAATCAAGATCTTGTTCTACCCAAAGCTTCTTCTGAATCAACTGAACCTTCTGATGTAAAAGAAGAAATAAACGTATTACTGTATTAGAACAAGAATCTAAATCTATTCATCCACCACAGGATGACCGCCAATTTGATTATAGGATGACAGTTCCCACTGCTCCTATTTATATCTATTATCCTCCAACTCCATTGCATATGCAATTTAAGAAATTAGACATCTTCAAGAGTATGACAACCGTTCCATTTGTGAACGGAACATTGATAGAAAATATGAATATCAAGACTCATCTATTCTTCATCAAATGATGATGAATGCTGCAGCCTCAAAGGCTCAAGCAAACAATTCATATTCCAATATAGCTAAAGCCTTAGCAATTGAAATTTTGGGTCGGTTACAAGGATGGTGTGATTTCTCCCTCGAAGAATCCGCCAAATATGAGACATGGTCAGTAACCCGAACTATCCTTGCACCTCAAGTAACCACCCATCAACCCAGATATACTCAAATTAATGAGAGGGTAAATACTTATACCATTTCTTCTCATTTTTTGGAACAAAAAGAGATATTAGCTGATTACACCTGAAAACAGTTAATGAATTTATACTGTCACTCTCGGTCTTATTTTAGACGAAAAAAGGATATCATTCGAGCAGATAATAATCCTGACTTCTGAAAAGAGAAGTTCATATCAGGATTACCCTCCTTATATGCTCAGAAAACTCGGTATAGGCTTCAAGGTAAGCCTAATGGGTGAATTTCCTACGAACAATATACGTATGGAGAATCAGCCGCTGAAATATGTCAAGAAGGACTTCAGCTATTCAACCATTAAAAAGGAAATTCTTTCTTTGGTTCATTGTATCACTAAATTGGAAAGTGATTTATTAAATCAGAAATTCTTGGTCGGTGTGGATGGTAAAGCTGCTAAAGATGTCTTAGAAAAAGATGTTAAAAATTTAGCATCCAAACACATCTTTGCTCGGTGGCAAGCTTTATTATATATTTTTTATTTTGATATTGAATATATAAAAGGGGAACAAAATTCTCTGCCTGACTTTCTCACTCATGAATTCTTACAGGGATCAGAAACGTAAAGGCAAAAGAACTCTCATTCCATCGTCCTTGTCGAGAGCTCTGACATCATATGCACCTCCTTCAAGAGCCCTAACTTGTTCATCAAGAGCTCTGTTACCATATGCATCTCCTTCTAAAACCGTTCAATCATCCCCTTCTCCCATATCTTCCTGTTCCCCAGCACTATCTTCCCGTTCCCCAGCATCCACATCATCACCATCCCCTTTCATTGAAACCATCTCTCTTCAACTCCTTCCTATTGATGCTAGTCATCTTAGGAACTCTCCTTTAGAAAATGCTGACTTTTATCTTATTAATCATCTTCATCCTAATAAAGGAACCATGAAAACCCAGGAATACTTTGAACGGATCCTTATTGATTCAGGATCTATAAAAGTTCATCATACTTACCGAGATTCCTCCCATTCTGTGATAGGATATTCCAAAGTATCAATATTAAATATTCTTTCATTTGCAGACTAGAATCTTAAACCTTTAGATTCTCGAATCTTAATCCTTTAGATTCCCGAATCTTATCAGATTCCAAAGACCTAAAAGTCAGTCTTACACATATTTTGATTATATACATGCTTGGGATCAAGTGTTCTTATATCAGAACACCCAAGAAACCCATACTTGGTTTATTCAATTCAAATTGCAAGGTATCTTTAAGGAGAACCAAATTGGTTCAAATATTGGTTATATATTATATATGGGGTCCTAATTGTGAGGACTTCCTGCCCAATACTCTTAAAGATTCTCAAAAAATATTCACTCCATATAATAAGATTCATACTAGTCTTCACCTCCAAGAACTAAAACTTCAGTTCTTTCTAATATATGAGATCTCATGGATCTTATGATGGATTTATTCATTTCCAGCAGATGATGGTTCTTGAGATTACGTTCTCATTCTCTATAAGATCTCTATTAAATGGTGGGATCGATTTTGTTCTATGAATTTAAAGCCTGACAAAATTATTATGAAAAAGACTTTCACCTCTACATAGACTCCTTCCACAGCTCAAGATTCTAATGAATTTACATCTCTTCTGGCATCATTCAAACGAAAGAATCCAAAAGATCTCACCAAAGTCCTTCCAAAAAAGACTGGTTAGCGCTATTTTTTTATCCTGAAGATGTAGACTCAGAAAAGGATAACATGTCCGTTTCCGATAATGCTACTATTGATCTTGCCCGTGACAGTGATTCCTTCTAGCAACAGAAAATTCTTATATATTAGCACGTTATGGTCAAAAAGAAGATTCCCCGACACCCTCAGAATAATTCCCTACATATCATCAGCATATTGCAATATTCCATCAAACAAAAATTCTATTTGAGCAACCTCCAGGTTCTACTATTTGGTACGTGATATAGCAGCAGTTCTACCATTTGGTTCATGATCAACATCCAGGTTCTACTATTTGGTTCGTGATATAGCAGCTGTTCTACTACTTGACTCGTGATAGCATAACTGTCAAGGCGTCGCCTAGGCGTCCAGGCGTGATTCAAGGGCCTGAGTGCCTAGGCGCCTGGGCGTCGCCTTGGATACCTTGGGCGCCCAGAATGCCTGGGCGGTCGCCTTGGGTCTTATATAGGCTTGTTTTTTTCCTTTGATTCCTGAATTTGTTTACAAGATTTATTAGGCTAAACAGGAACAACATATATCAGACAGTACTTATTTATGACTAATATCATTCAAGTAATACTTAAGATATTATTCATAAATAAGCAAATACCCCCTATTTGAATCCAATAAAAATAGTCTAAAATTCAAATTCCAGAAGGATAAAAAGTCAACCCTCCAGTTCAAGAACAAAAACCGTATTTTTTGGTGCGGGGGCGATTTTCAACTTCCAAATGCTAGGCTTTTTTCCAAATTTAAAAATTTCATAAATCTTTTTATAGTAAAGCATTATTAAAAGTCAAGAGCACGCCAAAATAATCTCTTGCTTTGATGCCCATAACTTACATTCAAACGACTTCAAACAGCATTCGCTTACTCCGAACAACGCTTGACTAGAGTGTAACTCCTTCATTATAACTCGGATTCAAGCAATCTCGGATTTGTTGGAAAGCTGATTATACTCTAGCTTTGCAACGAATTCGAGATTGCTTGAATCCAAACTATATTAAAGGAGTTACGCTCTGGTCAAATTTGTTAGAAGTATGCAAATGTTAGTCATAAATACATGTTGCCTACTTAACTCAATTATTTGTTTCCTTATTGATTTTCTCATATTAATTAAGCTATGTCTTAAATGTTGATATATATATATATAAATTAATATAACATTAATATTTTAGAAATAAAAAAAAATACACTGGGAATGCCTTAGTCGCCTAGGCGCCCAGGATGGCCCCAAAAGCCTTTGATCGCCTTGTCACCTTGACAACTATGCA
This sequence comes from Protea cynaroides, assembly GCA_028583415.1. Lineage (NCBI taxonomy): Eukaryota > Viridiplantae > Streptophyta > Magnoliopsida > Proteales > Proteaceae > Protea > Protea cynaroides. The sequence continues at coordinate 47,218,349 of CM053270.1, read as the reverse complement.
TGATAGCAGTAGTTTTCTACTATTTCGTTCGTGATATATCAATGGTTCTATTATTTGGTTCGTGGTATAAAGCAGTTCTACTACTTGGCTCGTGATATACCCTTTTTTATCAAAAGACGGATTGACTCCATAATTTCAGGACACGTGTCTCTCTTTAGGTCCCACCACTTTCTCTTACCCACATGCGAAAAACAACCCTTTCATTCACCCATCCGTTCACATGACCCCATCTTTCATTTCATTTGTCCTCTTATGGTGACATTATTTCACTACCATAATGAGTTCCCCTTTTCCGTCCCTACCACTCACAAAGACATCCATCCACCTCATGCCGCTCACCTTATCCCTTATACCCACTCCCTTTACTATTTTCCCTACTCTACCACTCATATGGAACCCATCCACTTACCTTATCCCTTTCTCCCCCCACTTACCTCTTGTCCTATAAAAGGACTCTTACCCTTACCAAAGGGAGGCCATTTGAAGATCAGTTGAGATAGTCTTAAGAGTGCAAGTCCGAGTTCCAAGTTTGTTTAGTTTTCTTTCTTTCTTTCTTTGAGTGTTTACTTTGAGGGTGAGGTGTGTAAGAGTGCTTTCTTTTCTTCCTTTCTTTCTTTTCTTCCTTAAGTGAATATTGAAGGAGTGTTGTGAGTGTTTATGTGTGTACTCAAGTGTGGCCAATATTGAATGAAGTGAGAAATTGTGAGAATGATATAATCTTGTAGCATTGCTACAATCTGTATCACTAATACAAGAAGTATTTTCCAAAAGTGTGTTTACTCTGTCATGTAAGTTTGTTTCTACTTTTCATTACTACTAATGTTATTGTTCGTGTTTGTTTTATGTTAACCTTTCGTTATTGTTCAATTTGTTATATATATATATATATATAGAAAAAGGAAAGATTAAGATCTACCCACTGAACTAGGTCAATTGCTTAAGAAAGGGTGGGACCTCCAGCCCCCTCAATTCTGACTGTGATGCTCTCCCTTAAACTGGAAGGATTCACTGAGAGAGAAGTGATTCTTAGAGAGTAGTAGTGTGTGTACTGCTGTTTTATTAAAAATAACGTACACATCTAATTAAAACCAGATCTCTCTAAAAAAAATCCAAAAGTTCCCCTACAGCTCCCCTTTATAATCATTGTGTTGAATGAGGCACTAAGTAATTTTAAGTTCCCATTTTAACTTTTATGTCAATTTTTTTAAATCCTACATATCAAGTTTGTATTGCCATGAAAAGAAAAGGCATACAAAATAGAACTTTAATGATTTATTTAACACCATCAATGCAACCTTTAGAAGGAAAAGTTGTATTTTATTATTTTAGTTCTCTTTAAAATCTCCATTAATAATCTTTTAGGAGGGAGATTTAACAAATTACCCTTTTAATCACATATCAGAATATTTTCCCCTTGAAAGTATTTTTACATCTTGAGGTGCAGCGAAAGCTTTGACTCGTATGCATATGAAACAAATAAATGAATCTAAAATTTATACCAGCAAAGCAGCTGCAGAAGTAATGGCCCAAGCAGTTTTAGTTGAGTAAGCTCCAGAGGCCAGTGGAAAATGTTGTTTGTTAATCTGAGCAAATAGGGAAAATGGCAAGTAGCAAATAGATGAAAATGGAGATTAAAGGCGGTTATGTTAAATCAATTGTAGAATCTCCTCAAATTAAAGCCACATTTGGAATGCATTCCAAGAATGAATTCTTGTTCAAGGGGAGAACAAATTCTGAGATGACAAAAACAGTGTTTGGCATGCATTCTTGTTCTTGGATCATAAAATATATTCTCTAATGAAGCCCATTTTCGAACGCGCTGCCCATTTTGCATTCTGAGTCTAGAACAGAAATTTCACGCAATTTAGTCTATTCCCATTCTATATTAGGAATACGTTCTCCATTCTGAAATACATTCCCAAGAATACATTCCAAGAATGCATACCAAATGCAGCCTAAATGAAAAGATTGTAAATTCTTTCCCTAGAGTACATGGCTGTAATCACATAGCAAAACCCAGATGTACCTTGTCAATTTCCACATCATACAAATGGTTTATTCCACTGACAAAAGTTTTCATCAACATCGCTGCAACCGCAGCCTGAAACAACAATATTATGAGTAAAATACCAGTGAAGAATTTTTTTTTTTTTTTTTCTTTATCTTCTCCCAAACATAATTGACACTGGTAGTTCCAAAAAAATTGGAAAATCCTAGAGGAACTTATTGACCATTGGCAACCTTAATGCTCACCTGGAGTACTCCCATAAAGAATCCGGGGGAAAGATCACCAATAGCTTCTACTGATAAAAGAGATGCTGATATTATCCCCACAATCTGATCATTAAGAAAAAAAAATTTAAACATATTTGTTGCATTGAGAATAATGTCGCTTTTTTAAATTTCAACACAAATTATATTTAGAGTGTAACCAAGACTTACACTGCCAAAAGAAGCATAAGGGCGAGTAAACAGCACAAATGTATCCACTGCCTTCGAAAGACCACCATCTTGCTCGTACTGCAGCTTTTCCACACTCTTTTCATCGTCAGCTAAGGCATAAATGAAGTTCTTGGTGAATAATGTTGAAAGCTTTGCTTGAAATAGCCTTTATTTTGAAAATTATATGAATAAGTCCTTGAAACTTGAATTGGTACGGAAATATCTACACATGTAAAAGTTACTGCATCAGTCCAAATTAATTTATGTAAAGTGAACCTTCTACCAAAAGAGAGCAAGGAAAAAAGAAAGGTTATTTCCAGGTAGCATCAACCATTAACAATATGAGCTGAATTTATCTACTGCTTTAATTACAAGTCCGGGAAAATAATTGCATGTTATTATTTTTCTAAATGTACTTGAATTGCACAGCTCAATGACTAATGTTTTCAGCTGAGTCTAAGGAATTGATCATGCCAGCAAAATTGGAGGAAGAGCAAAATATGGGAATATTTATATTCCAGAGACACTACAATGACCTGCAAAAACTACCATAACTTAATAAAATTCCTTGCAAAGAGCACCCAAAAGAACTATCTAATCTACTTCATTTAAAAAAAAACAAATTATTGTAACTATCAGAACCTCCCCTCAAATCTTGGCCATTGGATTGGATTGCTCTACTGAATCCTCAATTAATTAAGGGGGGAAACACCCAAAGTTAACCTTGCAAAATAACACAAGATTGGAATCTCCCCATTTTCCTGCATCATTAGAGTTTATTCATACGCACATAATCAACATGTAATAACCCGTCAAAAAAAAAAAAAAACAACATGTAATATACTAAGGGGATCCGGGATCAGGCTGCCTTGCTAATTTATGCCACCTCAGTGTCCATTGGCATCAAAATTTTGTCGATTTGTTATCTAAAACATCTAATCATGAGTTGATTTCAGGCCCAGACTAACAACAGTGCATGTCGAGATAACGATTTTAAAATTAACTGGAACAATCAACTCTACTTTATAAACAGGGACAATAGGACAAAAAAATATAAAATATTGCAACGGGTCACCTTTTTCTTTTTCCCTTGTTTGGTAGAACCATGGTTTAAAATCTTGAGATCTCGGCTTTCTCAGTCTTCTCAGTGAAGACCGAGACGAGATTATGGTCGAGATCAAGTTTCGATCTCGGTTGCGTAATCTCGTCCAAAATCTCGGGAATATCTCAAATCTCAACAGTTTCTCGCTGATATCTTGCAAGAAACTGCTTTTTTGCTTTTTGTCAAACCAATAAAAGGGGCAAGCCCTGTTCTCAGTCGAGATCTCGACCGAGAACAGTTTCTTGAGCTTTTTTTCTTAGTTTTCTCAAAGAACCTTCAAATCTCCTGCTTTTCTTCTTAATTTTCTATAAGAAATTGCTGCCGGTGGTGCTTTGGAGTGCAGAGATTTCTGTGGGAGCTCTGTATTAACTGTTAAAGGTAAGATTCTTTGCCCAAAATAGGACTCTTACATGAGAGAGAAAAAAAACTAAAGTTTCTAAAATGTGATGAGATATTTTTATGTTAATCAACATTGGCCGATCTACGGCCCTACGGTTTGAGATTTGGATTTCGGTTGTTGTAGGTATTTTTTTGAATTATTTGCATTAAAAAGTAATTTCCAGCAATTAAAAATTAATTTAAAAATTATTAATACTATTTTAATGATGAGTTATTTTTATGTTAATCACCATTGGCCGATCTACGGTTTCAGATTTTGATTTCGGTTATTGTAGGTATTTTTTTGAATTATTTGCATTAAAAATTAATTTCCAGCAATTAAAAATTAATTAAAAATTGTTAAATAATTATATAAAATAGGAAAAACTAAGGAAATATATTCTGATTGCATTTAAAATATGAAGAAAATTTTTAATTGTAATTTATGCTGTGTTGAAGTTTGTAAGGTTATTGAAGTTTGTTTATTTTATGAAACAATGCTAGGAAGGCTTTGAGAGATAATGTCTAAACTAAGTTCTGGGGCGGGCAATGGAGGAGAAGGTGCCGGTTCCCGTACTGACCCTGCATGGCAGTATGGTAGTGCCGTTTAGGGTGATAGAAAGAAGACCCAATGTAATTTCTGTGGAAAGAAACTTTAGTCTGGTGGCATCACAAAACTAAAGCAACACTTAAGTGGATTGGTTAAAGATGTTGTCAAATGTCCTATGTGTCTTGTGGAGATATCCAGGGCCATAGGCGAACAACTAAAGGGAAGGAGGCAGAGGAAGGCAGCCATGGAAAGGGAAAAAAAGCAGTTTGAGGAGGCAGTTCGAGGCACCCTACCAGATTTTGGTGATTAATATGATGGTTGGGAATGGGATGTATGTGATATGACAGAGGCATTATATATGGGCGGTAACCTATATGTCCTATGGATCTCGACACTCCCCCTCAAGTTGGTGCATATATATCATGCATACCCAACTTGGACAATATAGTGTGAAACTGTTTTTCAGGTGTTGTAATTGTAAGTTTATCTTAGTAAGTTGTTAAAGTCAATATTGGTAGGCTAAGATAAAAGTCTTTGGTAGGTAAGGTAAAAGTCAATATTGGTAGGATAAGTCACCATAGTCATCATATCATATTTATGATGAGTAGTTAGTCATCATACAATATTTATGATGAGTGGTTGGTAGGTAGTGGTTGATTGGTGTATTTATGTAAAAGTAAATTTCTTTTCCTATAAATAGAGAAGGCCTCTGTCATATTTTGATAAGCCAAGCATTTTCTCTTAATTATTTCAACATGGTATCAGAGCTAGGATCAATATTGAGATCCTAACTCTAATGCTATTAGCCACGAAACCATAAGCACCGCCCACCACCACCGCCTCTCTCTTTTTAGCGCCTCCAATCACCGCCGCCAGACTTCGTCGTTCTCGTTTCTCTCCCACTCGGTTTAGCGTCGCCTCCCACCGCCGCTTTGGTTTCTTTCCTCTTTACCCTTGGTGGTGAGTTTTTTTTCTCCCACCAAGGGCCTCTTATACCATGCAGATCTAGATCACAAGTGGAATCGTGATTTCTTGATGCTTTCTCTGGAAGTTGGTATGTCGAGTTGAAACTTCAGGATATTTGTTTACATGTTGTGCCTTTTTTGTGACTAGCGTTGACCAGCAATCATGTCTGAGATTTCATCTGCCTGAACTGGACAGGAAGGAGTCCTTTCTCGTGACCTTCCTTCGTTCCCTACTTGCTCCATCAAGTAAAATGGGAGCAATTATCTGATGTGATCTCATTCATGTTATCTTGCTATTGGTTCTCGTGGTCTTTCTAGCTACCTTACAGGGGACACTGCTAAGCCTACCGCTACTGGTCCTTCTCTGGATAATTGGGTTACTTCCAATTATTTGGTCATGTCATATCTTATCAACTCCATGGATCAATCTATTTCCAGGGGTTATCTTCTTCTTGACACTGCCGCTCAAATCTGGAAGACTGCCACATCCACCTATTCTCAAGTTGGTAAAACTGCCCAATGCTATGAACTCCGGAAAAAGATTCACGAGACCAAACAAAAGGAGTTATCTATTTCCCAATATTATTCCACTCTACGAGGTATGTGGCAAGAGTTGGATTTTTATGGTTCTTTTACTGCTACCTGTGATACAAATGCAACTGCCTTTAAAAAGTGGGAGGACAACCTCCGGGTATTCGATTTTCTTGTTGGTCTCAATATTGAGTTTGATCAGATTAGGGCTCATGTCCTTAATCGTGATCTGTTACCCTCCCTCGAGCAGGCCTATGCTATGGTGTCTTCTGAGGACAGTCGCCGCACTGCTATGGTCCTTCCTGTGACACAAGAACGCTCAGCTCTCTATTCTGGCTCGGGTTCCTCATCTCATGGAGGTCTGACTCGCGGTGTTAGTAATCATTCTGCCTCTGATAAGGTTCCTGTAAAGTGTGATTTATGTGGGAAAGAACGACATACTCAAGACAAGTGTTGGAAATTACATGGCCATCCTTCCGATACTCGTGGTCTAGGTCATCTAGCCTCCGCCACGGCGCACCATAGTGCCACTGACAATATTCCTCAAGATTCTTCCCTTTCTCAATAGGAGTTATTGACTCTGCGTTGTCTAATGACCAAGCTGGACTCATCACCTTCCTCAATGCCATCTGCAGCATCCACCACCATCCTGCCAGGAAACCTGTCAGTGCCTTCCTCTCCATCTCCTTCTACCCCTTCAGGTATTTTTTTTGGTGGCCATTGTGCCTCAGTAGTCTCTGTTCCTTGGATAGTCGACTCAGGTGCCACTGACCATATGACTAGATCCTCCAATCAATTTTTTCAGTACTTCTCTGTCTAAATAGTAAAGTAAGTGTTGCTGATGGTTCCCTTTCCACTATTTCGGGCAAGGGCTCTATCCAATGTAATCCTTCCTCTGGTAAGTCTCTTCTTCCTAATGATTCTCCTAGTGACCCTAGTCTTGACTTACCTATTGCTATTCGTAAGAGCATCAGAACATCTACTCAGCATCCCATCTCTAATGTTGTTGCATATGATTCTCTGTCTCCCTCCTTTCGTACTTTTGTTTCTTCGTTATCGTCTATTTCCACACCTAACTCCTGGCAGGATGCATTAGCAAGTCCAAGGTGAAAAGAGGCAATGAATGAAGAGATGAGTACACTTGGGAAGACTGACACATGGGATTTGGTGTCTATCCCTCCAGGAAAGAAACCTGTAGGATGCAAATGGGTCTTTGTTGTCAAACAAAAGGCTGATAAAACTGTAGACAGATATAAAGCAAGGCTAGTTATTAGAGGATTCACTCAGACATATAGGATCGACTATCAGGAAACTTTTGCTCCAGTAGCAAAAATAAACACTGTTAGAGTAATCATCTCATGTGCAGTTAACCAAGGATGGGATCTTCAGCAACTTGATGTAAAAAAAATGCTTTCCTCCATGGGGAACTTGAAGAGGAGGTTTATATGGACATCCCTCCTGGATTTGCTTCTCAAAAAACTCATGGCAAAGCTTGCAAGTTGAAGCGAGCTTTGTATGGTCTGAAACAATCTCCAAGAGCGTGGTTTGGTCGTTTCCATCAAGCTATGATATCAATTGGTTATAAACAAAGTAATGATGATAAGACTTTGTTTATCAAAAAGACTAGTAAGCACATTATAGTTTTGATCGTCTATGTAGATGATATTGTTATCACTGGCAGTAATGCTGACGAAATATCCAACCTGAAGACTTACTTGGGGACAGAATTTGAAATCAAAGACCTTGGTAAGCTGAGATATTTTCTTGGGATCGAAGTTGCTCATTCAGCTCAAGGTATCTTCTTCTCACAACGGAAATACACTCTAGATCTCTTATCAGAGACAGGAATGCTAGGTTGTAAACCAGCAGATACTCCTCTAGAGCCTCAATCTCATCTCAAGCACAAGGTTGGGGACTCTGTTGATAAAAGTAGCTATCAGCGGTTGGTTGGACGATTGATATACTTGTCACACACCCGGCTTGACATCGCTTTTGCTGTAAGTGTGATCAGTCAATATATACATGATCCCTATTCCTCTCACCTAGAGGCTGCATATAGGATTTTACGATATTTGAAATCCGCTCCCGGAAAAGGTGTTCTTCTCTCGTCATAGCCATTTTCGTATTGTGGTCTTTACTGATGCCGATTGGGGCGGGTGTCATGATGATAGGAGATCTACCTCAGGCTATTGCACGTTTGTTAGAGGCAACCTTGTTACTTGAAGGAGCAAGAAACAAGCTGTTGTTGCTCGGTCTAGTGCTGAAGCTAAGTTTCGAGCCATGGCCCATGGCATTTGCGGACTCCTTTGGCTTCGTGGCCTTCTTCAGGATTTGTGTGTTCCAGTTGAATTGCCTATGCGCTTGTACTGTGACAATAAATCAGCAATCAGCATTGCACATAATCCTGTTCAACATGATCGTACTAAGCACGTAGAGATCGATCGTCACTTCATCAAGGAGAAGCTAGAACAAGGAGTTGTATGTGTTCCCTTTGTTTCGTCTGATACTCAGTTAGCAGACGTCTTTACAAAAGGTCTTAGTAGTAAGAGTTTTGTTTTTATTATTAACAAGTTGGGCATGTTTGATATTTATGCGCCAACTTAAGGAGGAGTGTTGTAATTGTAAGTTTATCTTAGTAAGTTGTTAAAGTCAATATTGGTAGGCTAAGATAAAAGTATTTGGTAGGTAAGGTAAAAGTTAATATTGATAGGATAAGTCACCATAATCATATCATATTTATGATGAGAAGTTAGTCATCATACAATATTTATGATGAGTGGTTGGTAGGTAGTGGTTGGTTGGTGTATTTATGTAAAAGCAAATTTCTTTTCCTATAAATAGAGAAGGCCTCTGTCATATTTTTGATAAGCCAAGCATTTTCTCTTTATTATTTCAACACCAGGTAACCCTTTCATGAAAATGTCCGTCAATTGATCCTCTGATCTAATAAATGGAATTTGAATCTAACCACTTTCAAGTTTCTCTTTAATGAAGTGACAGTCAATCTCAACATGCTTGGTCCTATCATGTTGAACCGGATCATGAGCTATACTGATGGCAGCCTTGTTGTCACAAAACAAAGTCATGGTTGAAGGACTTTTGACTCTCAAGTCCTCAAGTAACCCCTTTAACTATAAGAGTTCACAAATTCCCTGAGTCATTGCTCAGAATTCTGCTTATGCACTGGAGCGAGCTACCACATTTTGTTTCTTGCTCCGCCAAGTGACCAGATTTCCACCTACAAATGTGCAATATCTTGAGATTAATTTTCGATCTGGACTACCAGCCCAATCAGCATCAGTATATGCCTCCACTCTGAGATGATCATGTGGTGAGAGAAGAATCCCCTTTCCCGGAGCAAACTTTAGGTAATGAAGAATCCTATATACTGCCTCCAAATGAGTGGAATAGGGATCATGCATAAATTGGCTCACCAAACTCACTGCAACTAAAATATCCGGTATGGTATGTGACAGGTATATCAGCCTCCCAACTAATCTCTAGTACCTTCCTTTATCTGTCGAAGTTCCATCTTTCTCCCTAAGGTTTGCATTGGAGTCCAGAGGAGTATCACATGGGCGACACTCTAATAATCCTGTCTTTGAAAGAAGATCAATGACATACTTTCTTCGAGAGAGAAAAATACCCTTAGTAGAGCGAGCGACCTCAATCCCAAGAAAGTACCTCAGTTTTCCAAGATCCTTGATTTCAAATTCTTTCTCTAAAAACAGCTTCAATTTTCTTATTTCATCATCATTGTTACCGGAAGCAACAATATCATCCACATATACAAGGAATGCCATAAAGCTTCTTAACGCATGCTTGATGAACAAAGTATGATCAGCATTACTCTAAACATATCCAAATGCTATCATAGCTTTGTGAAACCGACCAAACCATGCTCTGGGAGACTGCTTAAGACCATACAAGGAACGTTTCAACTTGCATACCTTCCCTTCAGTACTTGCATCTGTAAAACCAAGTGGGCATTCCATATAGACTTCCTCTTTGAGCTCCCCGTAAAGAAAGGCATTTTTTACGTCGAGCTGTTGTAAATCCCAATTGTGATGTACAGCACAAGCTAAAAGAATCCTGACTGTGGTCATCTTGGCTACCGGCGTAAATGTTTCTTGATAATCGATCCCATATGTCTGGGTAAATCCATGGGCAACCAACCTTGCCTTATATCGATCAACTATGCCATCACTGTTCTGCTTGACTGTATAGACCCACTTGCACCCTAATGGTCTTTTACTTGGTGGAATAGGAACAAAATCCCAAGTATCATTCTTCTTTAATTCTCTCATTTCCTCCATCATTGTAGCTTTCCATCGTTAATCTGTAATTGCATCTTACCATTTCTGTGGAATAGAAACAGAGCAAAGCGAAGAAACAAATGCACGGAAGGTAGGAGATAAAAAAGTATATGACACAAAGTTAGAAATTGGATGGGTGGTGCAAGACCTTTTACCTTTATGAAGGGCAATAAAAATCAGAGTCAGGAACTTCCTTACCACGTGATAGCTCAGTCTTTGGATCCAAGGTAGGCGAAGGGACATGTGTAGTTGCATTGATGGTAGTGGTCCTTCCTTGTTTGCTTCTGGCACGACTACGGCTGTAAACTTGCAAAGGTCTAGGACTAATAGAGATAGGTGAATTTGAAGGGAAGTCATCTGGAGAGTCATCTGGAGGTATATCTGACACAAGTACTCCCTCTGTAACCGAAAGTGGGACTCTGATGGGAACCTCCTTTGGCACATCTTCAAACATAGGAGCTTTACTACTATGTCTCCCCCTGAAAATGTGACAGATAGTACATTATATGCTCATGAAAAATAACATCTCTTGTGATGTAGGTCTTCCGTGTAGGGGGATGATAGCACTTATGCCCCTTCTGTGTCGCAGGATAGCCAATAAAAATATACCGGAGCCCTTTTGGATCAAGCTTGCCAGGAGATTGATGATTGCACGCATAACGAACACAACCAAAATCTTTGGTGGAAAGACAAATTTAGTGGAGCCAAGAAAAAGGTGCAGAGGGGCTTTGTTGTGGAGGATGCGAGATGGAAGCCTGCCAATGAGAGAAGCAGCAGTGAGAACAGTGTCACTCCAAAATCGAGATGCAACATGGGCATCAATCATAAGTGCTCTGGCCGTCTCCAAAAGGTGACGATTTTTTCGTTTAGCCGCCCCGTTTTGTGCAGGTGTTGCAACACAACTTATTTGATGAATGATGCCTTGTTCAGACAAATATTGCTGAAACAAGCTGTCAAGATATTCCTTTCCATTGTCACTTCGAAGAACTTTTACGTAAGCTTGAAATTGGGTTTTGCTCATGTTGTGGAATTGGCGGAAGCATTGAAAGACCTCACTTTTATGATGCATGAGATAGACCCAAGTTGTTCTTGAATAACAATCAATAAATGTTACAAACCAGCGATGGCCCGAAATAGAGGGAGTCCGAGAAGGACCCTAAACATCAGAGTGCACCTAATCAAAAGAAGCACTACTTTTATTTTTAGAAGGAGAATAGGTAATTCGAGCCTGCTAAGCCAAAATACAGGCTTCGCATAATAACTCGGTTTGATTACAATGCTTAAATAAATAGGAAAACAACTGGGATAATACTACGGAGGAAGGGTGACCAAGACGCTTATGCCATTGCTGGAGGGTGCTGACGGCTGTGGAGAGTTGTTGAGGTGAAGGCTGTGGGGAAGGCAATGATGATGTGTGTGCTGAAAGACCATCGTTAAGCAAGTAGTGACCACCATACAATCTACCATGTCCAATCGTCTTCCCGTTCACCAGATCTTGAATTATACACGAAAAAGGAAAGAAAGTTACTTTACAATTCATAGATTTGGTAAGGCTACTAATAGATAACAAATTTGTTGAAAAACTAGGGACATGGAGAACAGATTGCAAAGTAAGACTAGGGGCACAGCAAATAGACCCCTTTCCAGAGATAGTAGAGAGATATCTATCTACTACTCGGACTGTATCATTCCTAAAAGAGGGAGAATATTGATGAAAGGAACTAGTTGAACCGGTCATGTGATCAGTGGCCCCAGTGTCCATAACCCATGGGCTAGGAACAGAGGAAGTACAGTGACCATCATGAGAAATACCTTTCCTGGACTAAATAAGAACCTGGTGTGACAGATGGCAATGTAGCTGCAGCAGATGGATGAAGAAATTGTCTGAGAGCATGTAGTTCTTTTATGGACAGCATAGTTGGGGGCCCAGTAGGTATGCAAGTCTCTATCTAATTTGCCTATGGAGATTTAAATGTCTTGAATCACTGAGGTCCTCTTTCACGTCTCTTTGTCTCAAAATCTGCAGGTTTTCCATGCAATTTCCAGCAAGTTTACTTCATAAAGCGTTCCTTCCCGCAATAGTCACACCTGATTGGTTTACTACTGATAAGTGAAATTAATTAGCACTTTCTTGATCATATTTAGTTTAATTTTGTAATTTTTTTAGGACATTTAGTTTAATTTAATTAATATTTTGAATATTTTATTAATTTATTTAATTCTTAGTTATTTTTTGTTATTTCAGGTTTTTGAATTGGATAAGGACTGAAAAAGAGGTGTCAAAACAGCTCAAAGCTTGGTATTAGATTCCTAAATGGTCTAGAAAATAATTGACCAAAATCTGCCTTGAAATCAGCATTCTCCAACAAATTGGGTAGGTTGCAAGATTGTAAAAGGCTGATTTTAATGGGCTGGAAGCTTATAAATTAAGAAGAAGAGAAGAAAAATGTAGAGAGCAAGAGGAGCTGTTCATAGAAGGGGCTACAAGGCACGTTGGAGGTGGAGAGCTCGAGAGGGATGGAGCTAGAGGATTAGAGAGAAATCCTGGATTCAAGCTTAATCTATTCCCAAAACGAGTTCTTCCCTCTGCAGGGAGTAGAAGCATCATAGAGGTACGACGCATATCTTTAGACTGTACCAATGCATATGCTTGTTCTAGAGAGGGAAGTGGCTCTCTACTAAGAACATGGGCTCTTATCTGATCAAATTCCACATTCAATCCTGCTAAAAAATTGTATATTCGTAATTTATCCTTGCAAGCTTCATTGCAGAAGCATCAGCAGCACACTCAGCAGTGAAGGTATCATAATAATCAAGTTCTTACCACAAGCTACGAAGTTCAGAGTAGTATTGGGAGACAGTAACATCCCTTTGTTTTATGACACCAATCTTCATATGAAGGTCATAAATCAATGCCTAATTTCCTACCTGATAATATGTCTTCTTGGCAGCCTTCTAGATTTCTGTAGCATTAGGTAATAGGACATAACCTTGACCAATTGTAGGATCCATTGAGCCAATCAAATAGGCCATCACAATAGAATTTTCTGATGCCCACTAGTAATATAGTTTATCTGTCTGTGCAGGTGTTTTCCTCTTACCATTAATATAACCCAAAAGGCCTCTAGCAGATATTGCCATATGTGCTGTCTTAGACCTCATTAAATAGTTGGTTCCATCCAACTTAATTGAATTGAGAGCAATAGAGGTGAATTCAATCTTTGAGGTGTCCATACTAGGGGAAACAACTTTAGAGTGATCGGTCATGATGATATAACTTCAATAACAAAAAATTACCTTTAACAGTGACGCCGTGTATTACTTTTATGGGAACAGAGACACAGGTATAGCAATTTTCGATCCTCAAACTGACATGGAAGAATCGAGGTTGGCTATTATGGTGATCTCTTTAACATACATCCCTTTGATGATGGATATACGGCAAATCATAAAAAAAAATTTTGAACTGGTTTAGTTCATCTCTTCAGAAAATTTATGTAGGAAGAACAAATCTTTGAAGATTGGATGTCGGTCTTGATTGGAACCAAGGAAAAAGGTTATTATGGATGTCGGTGATGATAGGAAACAAGGGAAAAAGCAAAAAAAAAAAAAAAATTAGAGAGAAAAAAAAACTTGTCATTGGCGGTAATTTTGTAATGGGAAAAAAAACTGTAGAAAAAAAGCTTATGAAAAACAGGAAAAAAAGAATGGGATGGGCAGGTATTAGCTATGGGATGTTGCAGTAATATGGGCAGAAAAAAAAAACAGAGGAAAAAAACAGGCTATGTGATGGCGGTAGTTTTATGGAGAGAAACAGGTTAAAAAAAAGAAAAAAAAACTGAGGAAAAGATGATAAGAAGGTACTGCGGCACACCTTTTATGGAGAGAAAAGGACTTACAGCAGTTCCATGGAGAAGAGAAGAGCTGACGGCAGGGTTTTGCAGAGGAGAAGGGATGGCGGCAGGTTTTTGAAGAAGAAGAGAGAAGAGAGAAGAAGGAATGAGAGAATTAGGTCTCTCTCCTCTCAACTCTTATTTATAATAAAAAATAGAATGAATTACAACCTTACCCCTATTGTAATAAGGGAATAAAGACTAAACAGAAAAAGAAATAACAGAATAACAGAAAATAGAAACTAACTAAAACAAAAAACAAATTTACTATTATACCCATTATATATGGGCAGTAACCTATATGTCCTATAGATCTCGACAAAAGTAGAGGGAAAGCCAAGGAAATCATTAAAATCATTTTAATCATATATGAAAATGGACTTACGATTTAGAAGTATGCCGTGTGCAAAGCATTAAAATATAATTCATTGGTACAAATATAGACATTTAGCACTAAGGGATTAAAGTAAAGGTTTTGATGCGGGATCCGGGTTGAGAAAACCCTAATTAGATCCGCTAATAGGCTCACCCAAATAATAAACAAACTTGATTCAATGAACAATGGCAGAACTGTAAATATTTTAAAACCTCAACCAGTGGTGGCAGTTCTGTAAATAATCAGAAGTTTGTAATAACCCTTGACACACAAACAGACCCTTAGGATATGAAGGAATTAGAATTAAAGTAACAAGGCTAAACTTGGAAGAAAGGATGAAATAACAGAATTATTTTATAAAGGAGGGCATAATAGGAAAACCAGAAAAACCATCTTCTTCTACCTTCGTTGAAGGCTATTCACGAACAGAACAAGCGGCGGCAAACCAGATTTGGTTTGAGTGAAATATCTCACTCAAATCGGCTCATCTTGACCTGGAAATCTGAGAGCAGAATCGCAACTTCCTGGTCTATTGAATCACACAATAATGCCAAGAACCAACAACGAGAACTGATGTACAAAGTGTCTGAAACAGTTCCTGGCGGTAAAAGAGAGAAGCTGGAGTTGCAGCTTTTAGTTTCTAGTGTTGGGAGGGTTTCTGGCCATGGGTTTGAGGGGTGTGGATCGTTTATGGAAGGGGAACACCCACCCCAAGTTTCAAAGGAAAAGAGAAAGGAATGAGGGAGATGAGAGGTTTTCGGTTGGGCTGGGACTGTCGCTAGAAACAGGGGAGGTTAGGAAGAAGGAAGGAAAACAGGGAGAGAGGGAGAGGAAGAGAAGAAGGAGTGGGAAGGAAGAAGCCAGAGAGAGGAACAAACCACGGGACAGGTCAGTTCAGTTTTGCAAGGACGAAGGAGAAAGAGAAAGGGGAGAGAGAGCACTCACTTCCAGCCCGTAGGCACACCACAATAATCCAATCAAATCTTCTTTCTATTCAATTCTTCAAATTCTGAAAATAAAACCTAATACATGTTCTATTTAAAGGTAGAACTTTCCTAAACTAATTTGAAGTAAACTTGGAAAGTAAATAACATCTTTATGAAATCAAATCTAATCCCTATGGCATAAAATAAAAATAGTAAATAAGGAAACCTATAAATTAAAACTTCATAATCTAATTAATCATCTACCAACCCTTTCCAGACCAAAAGGTTGGTTTGGGTTTGAGCCGGTTCAGGTTTGGCTTGGGTAGCCAAATTGGCTCGTGTCGATCCATCCATGACACTGCTACTGCATCAATTTTAGTCAATTTAAACGATTTCATTCTTGAAACCAGAATCGAACTGTTTAACTAAACGGTTTCATTTCTAAAACCAAAACTGAACCATTTAATAATCGATTTCATGGTTTCGGTTTAAACGGTTCGGTTTCATTTTTGACACCCTTAGCTACGGCAAGATCCTGGAGTATTTAATAAGTCCGAGAACAAGCAAAAAATAAATAAATAAAGGGAATGTTTAGAGGAAAATCTAAGGAGTTAGTAGGGGATGCTTACTCTAAGTGGTCATTCTTTCACAGCATTTTAGCAAACCCCACTACAGGACCCTACTATCAGAGCATGCTAGATGCAATTGCTGAGGCCGGCCCAGGGATTAAAGGCCCAAATCAATATGAGCTCATGAATCAATATTTACCTAAACAGAAGAAGGAACTACAAGACTGGATTGTGAGTATGAGGGAGAATTGGGAAGATTATGGAGTAGCCATTATGTATAATGGTTGGACTGGTCCTATTAGAAAGTCCATCATCAACTTCATGGTTTATTGTGATGGGAGGATGGTGTTCCTTAGGTCTATGGATGCATCGGCTGAGCGAAAAGATGCATAATATATTCTTGGGCTGTTGGAACAAGTGGTGGCTGAAGTGGGAGCTGAGAACGTTGTCCAAATTGTGACGGACAACGGCAGTAATTATAAGAAGACAGGGGAGATAATGATGAACAAAGCCGAGTACAGTCTCTTCTGGATTCCATGTGCAACCTATTGTATTGATTTGATGTTGAAGGACATGGGCAGCTCGGTAAAGTGAAGAAAGTGGTTAAGCAAGCAAGACAAGTCACCACTTTTATCTACAACCATGGTTATTCTTTGAATATGCTCAGGGAGAGATGTGGAGGGGACTTGGTCAGACCAAGCATCACCAGATTCGTGATGAACTTCATAGCATTGAAGAGCTCTGAGGCGAAGATGGCTGGACTCAGATCGATCTTTGCATCTGAGGATTGGTTTACGTGGAGAGTCACCTTCCCCTACTAGAGTGGAAGCACAGACTACCAATCGCTTCAGATGAATTTTGGCAAAACGTGAAGGTGGTAGTCAGGGTTTTGCATCTCGTAGTGCAAGTGCTGAGAATAGTAGTTACTGAATGGAAACCTACCATGCCACTCCTTTATGCTGCCGTGGACGCATTGAAGACACGTGTTCGTACTGTGCTACCACGTGGCTACAAGAACTATATAAAGATCATCAATGACCAATGGAAGAGGCAACTCATGCATCTATTGCATAAGGCTGGTGAGTAAATTTGATGATGTATTTACTTTAATGTTATTTATGTATCAATATAATTTTATTTGTTTTAATCTTCTGTTTACTGTCAAATATTTTAGCATACTATTTGAACCCTAAGTACCAATTTATGCATGTACTTGGGATGAACGCAGACCTAATTAAAGTAGTGAAGCAAGTGATTGCAAAGTTGGAACCAAATCCAACCAAACAGGCAATGGCAAATCTAGAGGTGAGTTTTATGCTTCAATTACTGGAAATATGGCAAAACCATTTATTGTAATTGCAAATATTTTTAAGTTTTCGATTGTGTGTAGATTAAAACCTTCAAGGAAAGCTATGGGAGTTTTTCTTTCCCTGCCGCAGTGGTTGGCCGAGACACTACTGATCTTGGTATGCAAATTGCAAGTAACAACAAAAATATCCTGAGGCTGTTCTCATTTATGTATCATGTTTAAATGACATATGAAATTAAAATCTGTTATTGTTCTTATGCAGTTGAATGGTGGGTGTTGTATGGCAAAGATGCACCTACTCTGAAGAAAATAGCAATTAAAGTGTTATCTCAAACATGCTCTGCATCTGTCTATGAGCAAAACTGGAGTACTTTTAACCTCATTCATTCAAAGAGGCAGAATCAACTTGGCTCTGAACGGCTAAATGACTTGGTCTTTATGCATTACAACATGAAGCTGAGGTTACAAAGCCTGTCCCATAAAAAGGAGGATGATTCCCCACTCGAGCTCACCCACATCTTCCAACTTGACTCTGATGATGAAGATCAATTAGTAAAGTGGGTGCGGGACAGAACAGTACCAGTATTGGATCAGTCTGGGGGGAGGCCTGACCCCGAATTGGCCAGACAGTTGGATGCTGATGTTGACAAGTTTCTAGCCTCAAACGAGAGTCGCATACATACAGTCACCCCAACCGTTTGACCCTCCTGCTGGCACTGATACGAACGATCCTGAGTGGAGTTGGAGTGGTAGTGGACCTAGTGATAGTGATCATGGGGTTGGGGTTGGAGGTGGAGGTCAAGCCACTATTGTCAATATTAATGTTCCTGAGCCTGAGTCACAAGCATCACTTGTTAGATACACTGGGGAGATCCAGTATACTCACGCAACACAAGATATGGACCATGGTGCACGTGCACCATCCTCATCACGTGGAACTGGAATGTATACACGAAGGCAGCGCCATCGTTCCTAAGTCCAACAGGATGAAGATGCTGATTGCAGTAGCATGGTGGACATCGAGGTTGATAGCCTCTCTACTAGCTTTCGAGGTTTGAGTGTAGAGGAGGACAGAAGTTACGGCAGTGGACATGGGCAGTGAACTGTTCCCGGATATAGCATTGGGTCAGCTTACACTTCAAATGATTATGGTGATGCTTGTGATACCCACTTCGTTCCCTTTCTCACTGCATATGGTTCTTCCTTTGATGATCGTTCAATAGTACAGAGTCAGAGTGGATCATCCAACTTTATGGACAGCTTATTTTCCGTTCCATACAGGCTTCCGCAAGAGTCTTCACACTGGAGTAGTACTTTAGACGTTGATCGATTCTTCCCTAAGATAGGTATCCTTCAAGGCATCGATGAGGATGCATATTTGAATAATGTGCAAGACTACTTGACCTACTTCACCTCAGGAATGTCGTGGGAAGACTATGTTGCTCAGTTGGAAGACAATTAGCGTCGGCAACTTTCCCAGATGTATGATGATAATGCGATGGATCATCTACGATATTCTACGTATTATTAGACATTGTATGTGTCCTATAGGCTCATGGGGACTGGGGAGTTAAGATTTCTTTAATGTATTATCCGGTATAGAACTATGAAGTAATGATTTATATGATATACTTGGGTTGTTTTATAATGAAGTGTTATTTTGTTTCTCATTCCCCTAATGCATTATTTTTATTATCTCATTTGCCATTTTTGAATAATTATATTAAATAATTATTGAATACAATAGCCAACATTAGCCTAGGTTTACAACAGGCTTCAACGTTTACTGCCAAAACAGGTGTAAACCCAAACAACTACAAAGTGTGATTATTTTACAATTTTATGCTCCAAATGTATTTATGTATGCTAAAATAAGGTTTTCCTGAAGTATCAAGCCTAAAAAATGACATTTGGCCACCAAGACAGTCTTTTTTGAGATGTCTCGGCTTTTCACACAGTCTCGGCGAGATCTCAGTTTTCCCAGGGGCCGAGATGCCCCTGAGATCCGACATTTTAAACCTTGGGTAGAACACAAAACTTGGTTTGTAGCAATGAGCAGTGCATATGGAACAATATGGGCCAGCCAGCCAAGCCATATCTCGATATTTTCTGTGAACAATAGGCTACATTTTCCATGTAGAGTGATGATTTAACCATTTTGACCATTGGAGATAGGTTTATCCTTGTGGATGAAATTATTTAGTTTTCAACATTTTCTTAAAGCTCAGTTTTCCTTATGAAGTGTGTTAGGAATGATGTAACAAAAGTATCATGTAAAACATGAATACATCATCTGAAACCCAACTAAGCTAACACTTCATATATAGAGTTGAATGTCCAGAAAAGACTTTGTGATGCGGGATCCGGGTTGGGAAACCCTAATTAGATCCACTGTGGACCCACCCAAATAATATGGAAGCTTGATTCAATAAACAGTGGCAGAATTGTAAATAAACCCAAAACTCAACCAGTAATGGCAGTTTTGTAATTTCAGCAATGATATATGATGTAGTGGAGAAACAAACAGACCTTGGGACTTAAATGGAATTAAGATTAAATGATAGGGCTACACTTGGAAAACCAGAATGAAAGGTAATCAAAACAGAAACATGGCTTTGAGGTTGTCTTCAACCTCCAGCCAAAACAGGGGCAGTAAACCAGAAAATTGTCGAGTGAAATATCTCACTCGTATGAAGGTCTTTTAAGATGGGATTTGGGGAAGAAGATCGCAACTAGTAACCCTCTGAAAATCAAGTAGCAACAGATCCAAAGGAACAACAATGAGGTGGAATAAATTCCTTGAACTCAAAGCTGGCGGTAGAACTGAAAGGAGTATGTTGCAGGCTTTTGGATCTCAATGTAAAACAGATTTCGGGTCCTGTGTTGGGAGGGGTTCTGGTCGTTTATGGAAAAGAAGATCTCAATCAGAACTTGAAGGTGAAAGGAAGAGAGGATAGAGAGACCGATGGCTTTTGTTGGGGTTGGGGTTATTGCCTAGAACAGGGGAGGAGAAGAGAGGAAGATGAAAGAGAAAGAAGAAAGGAAGAGAAAGAAGGGGAGGGTAATCAGTCTAAGGAAAGACAGCCCCTGGTCACTGAGATGAATAAGAGAAAGAGGGAACGGAGAACACGCCACTTCTTTTCTGCCCGTAGGCTCACAGAAACAATTACTCAATTCATTCTTTCATTATTCTTCTCTGAGAAATACTACTGCTATTACATAGACTTTTAAAAGAAAAGCTTTCCTAAACTAAATGAAATCAAACTAGTAAGCAAATAAAATCCTAATCAAGATGGAAACCATAATCTACTAAATTAGATATTACCTAAACTTCTAATCTAAAATTCCCCAAAATAAAAGATTACAAATATCCCAAGTAAGATTAAATCTAACAAAGATTTTAATCCATGCTCATCTCAGCTTGTGGGCCCGCTACTGCATCACTTTGTTGATTGCCTACCTAGGAAATATCTCATTTAGTTAAGAGCTTTGCTGGTCACAGTTGGATGCACAACACAAGATGGCAGAGTAAAACAATGTGAAGAACATAAACAAAAATGAACCCTCAACATCATTAACACATCAGGACTCTTCCTTGACAGCAAGAATCAGTTTAGCATTTTCAGTTTACTAATAAGGATTCCTAGACAGGGAAGCAAAGCACCTTCCCTAACCAGTTGACTTGTTTTCCCACTGATAGGGAACCAGTTCATCAATGATTTTTTTGTTTTTTTACCGCGGGGGGGGGCATTTTCAAGCTGATTTCACTTGTTGAAATATGGTATCAATCAGTCGGTTCAATCCTTTTTTTTTCCCTCGGTTGGTTTCTGTTTTGTGTTCGATTTGGGCTCAATTTTGACACCCCTAGAATAAGCTATAGCTTTTTAAGCAAGCAAGTTTTTGTTATAAAAGGATGTAAAACCCCTCTAAAATAAAATGAAAGAAAAAGTTGCCCTTTGTGGGAGGTTTGCACATGAAACATAGGGAACTGATCTCCCCTCGTATCTTCCTCCCATGCTTCTTTCTCTCTCTCTCTGAGGTTGCTGATGAGTGAGGGGCATTTTGGTAAAATGCCAGCCCTAGGTGAGTTTTACAATGTATTGATGTATATTATTATTTTAATAATATGCTTTGTTACATTAATGTATTATATTATTATGTCATTATTTTATGCACTTTATACATGTTTTATAACATTACCTTAATGTCATTTTATATATATATATATATGTTATTAGTTTCTTATTATTATTTCATGTATATATGTTTATAATATTTTATTAATAATGTTATGTCAAAATACTATTCATTGTTAAGGGGTGTGTGGGCCCCACTTGATGAGAGAGAGGAGAGTTTTTTTTTAAATAAACAAGGAGTGGTCCAACCAGGGTCTGGTCTGGCCGGCCCAAGGACCAGCCAGCAAACCATTGCATGCAACAGCCCAGCTTGACACCTCAAGCTGGGCTGCCATGTGTCATCATATTGGACCACCACCTATGAGTGCAGGTGGTGGGGTTTTGTTGTAAAAAAAAACTATGGGCATGTGGGCCTTGAAATGATTTTGAAATAGTTGGGTGTTAGTTTGTAAATAAGTTTTAGAAGGGTGACTACAAGTTAGTTCTTTATTAAGTTTAGTTAGCTACAACTAGGGATAGGTTAGTAATCTTCCCTACCTAATAAGTTTATATATATATATAGTAGTTATAGAGAGAGAGAGAGAGAGAGAGAGAGAGAGAGAGAGGAACAAATATGCTGTGTGTTTCATAAGTAAAACAAGCAGCAAAGAAAGGAGAATGAAGACTAATGGGATTTCAAGAAGAAGGAAGAACACAGCAGTGGCTGTGCTGTGTTCGGTTCTAAGCAAGAATAGAAAGGGGAAAAAAGAGTGAGGAAGAAGAAGATTGGGCAGGGAGAAGAAGTGTTAGTGTGTTAAAAGGAAAAAAAAAAAGAATCAGAAATTCAGCAAGGAAGAAGGAAGATTGCATCAAGGGAGAAAGAATTGAGTGAACAACTAATGCAGTTGGGCACTTACTATGCATAGGACTACACAGGTGAAAAGACAGGATGTATTCCGACGAAATGCTTGCTGTAAAAGATCATCAAAAAGAGAAGGAAGGAGAGCCTTTCTTGGTTCAGTTGAAGGAAGAAAGAGCAGCTCTTGCTGCTGGTCTTCTGATCAAGGTAGGGGCTGATCTTGTTAAGCTTTGATGAATTAAAAAGATAAGAAAAATGTATACCTGTGCTGTGATAGAACCCCTATGCTGACCAAACCTCCTTCCCATTGTACTTCCTTGCCTATCTTAATCTCAGTACATGAAAGGTAAAATGAACATATAAAGGGGGATGGACAGCAAGATGGCCTTAACCAAGGTTTCATTTAAAAAGAACTAGAAGAGGATATAAATATTAATATGTAATTGTTGATTAAGAAAAAGAATAAGTGAGAGTTAATTATTCTCCAATCATCTCACCTTTATTTATAAGAAAAGAGATTACAATCTAATAGGAGTACTAGAGAGACTAGGAGTCCTAGTGAACTTAGGAAAGAAAGAGTCCTAGTTAACAAAGGAAATAAGGAAATAAAACAAACATAATATAAGAGTCCTATATACTAAGGATGACATTCAACACTCCCCCTCAAGTTAGTGCATATATATTAGCCATGCACAACTTGGATAATAATGGATGAAATTGCTTCGCTGGGAGTCCTTTTGTAAAAATGTCTGTCACTTGATCACTGGACTGAACATATGGAACACAGATTTGTCCACTATCTAATTTTTCCTTGATAAAGTGACGATCAATTTCCACATGCTTCCACATGCTTGGTTCTATCATGTTGCACTGGATTGTGAGCAATACTGATTGCAGCTTTATTGTCACAAAATAACCTCATAGGCTGGGTGGTATGATTCCCAGATCCTTGAGTAAACCTTGCAACTATAACAACTCACATATCCCCTGAGCCATAGCTCTAAACTCAGTCTCTGCACTTGAACGGGCAACCACATTCTGCTTCTTGCTGTGCCAAGTCACTAGGTTCCCTCCAATAAAGGTACAATATCCTGAAGTAGATTTTCTATCTGGATTTCCTGCCCAGTCTGCATCAGTGTAGGCATCAACTCTAAGATGACCCTGAGAGGTCAGTAGGATTCCTCTTCTAGGAGCAGATTTGAGATAGTGCAACATGCATAGAACAGCATCCATATGAGAAGTATAAGGGTCAAGCATAAATTGACTCACCAAGCTCACTGCAAAAGCAATATCAGGTCGAGTATGAGCCAGATATATCAACTTTCCAACTAGTCGTTGGTATTGTTCCTTGTCAACTGGTATACCGGTCTTTTCTTACAATTTGACATTATGGTCAATTGGTGTTTCACAAGGCCGACACCCTAAGAGACCTGTTTCTGAGAGAAGATCAAGTATATACTTCCTTTAAGACAAATAGATACCTCTGGTGGAGTGAGCAACCTCAATCCCTAGGAAATATCTCAATTTTCCCAAGTCTTTGACTTCAAACTCATTTCCCAAGAAGAACTTCAACTGTCTAATTTCTTCATCATCACTACCAATAATCACAATATCATCAACATATACTATAAGAATAGTAATTTTGTCCTCCCTCTACTTAATGAACAATGTATGATCAGCGTTGCTTTGTTTGTAGCTTACAGAAATCATAGCTCTGTGAAATATCCCAAACCATGCCCTAGGAGATTGCTTAAGTCCATTGAGAGATCGTTTCAGCTTATAGATTTTTTCTTCAGTTGCTGATGAGGTAAATCCTGGAGGAACATCCATGTACACTTCCTCTGCTAACTCCCCATGAAGAAATGCATTCTTGACGTCCAGCTGTTGTAGATCCCAATCAAATTGTACTGCACAGGCTAAAATGACACGGATAGTAGTCATTTTTGCTACTGGGGCAAAGGTCTCTTGATAGTCGATTCCATAAGTCTGTGTGAATCCACGGGCAACTAATCTGACCTTTATCTGTCTACAGACCCTTCTTCTTTCTGCTTTACAGTAAAGATCCACTTACACCCAACAGTTTTCTTCCCTGGTGGAAGTTCAACTAGGTCCCATGTCTCATTGTTTCTTAGGGCAATCATTTCCTTTACCATGGCTGCCTTCCATCTCGCATCTACAATTGCATCCTGCCAATGTTTGGGAATAGACACAAAAGACAAAGTAGAGACAAAAGCAAGATATGAAGGAGACAATGATTTATACGAAACATACTGAGCTATAAGATGCTGAGTACAAGACCTAGTGCCTTTACGAAAGGCAATAGGTAAATCTGACTCAGAGGGAAGAATATTACCAGACTGAAGGATCTCATGTTCAGAAACAGTTTCTGGATCCAGAGCTGACGAAGGGATGTGTGTAGATGCGTTGATGGTGGTGGTCCTTCCCTACTTGAGTCTAGTACGGCTGTAGACTTGAAGGCAAGGTGTCTCCATGAGAATTTGTTTAGCAGAGTGTTTAGGAAAAGATGATGTAGACTCAGGTGAAGGCTCACTAAAAGGTTGATGTAGGCTCAGGTGAATGCTCAGGAGGAGGTGGAGGAGGTGATGTCTCCCCCTGAAGTGGAAATGGAGAGGGCATAGGTGTTATGATAAGCCTATCTTCCTGAAGACTAGGCTCCCCCTGAAGATGGGACGCTGGGTAGTAAGGGAGGTGCTCATAAAAGATAACATCCATGAAGACGAAAGTGCGACGAGTGGGAAGGTGGTAACATTTATAGCCTTTCTAGGTTGGAGAATATCCCAAGAAAAGACAACGAAAACCACGGGGTTCTAGCTTTCCGGGAGATCAATGATTGCGCACATAGCACACGCAGCCAAAGATCTTAGGAGGAACATTATGTGCAGCCAAAGATCTTAGGAGGAACATTATGGGAGGCATCACAGAGAAGAAGGTGTAAAGGAGAGTGATGATCCAAGACTGGGGTTGGAACACGGTTGATAAGGTAGGTTGAGGTAAGGATAGCATCACTCCAATATTGTGGTGGCACATTACGGGCAAACATCAAAGCACGAGCCACTTCAAGGAGATGGTGATTCTTTCTTTCTGCCACCCCATTCTGAGCAGGAGTATCAACACAACTTGTCTGGTGCAAAATACCATTATCTGCTAGATAATGTTGAAACTCTCCATCCACGTATTCTTTGCCATTGTCACTCCTGAGAATCTTTAAAGAAGCTTGAAACTGAGTCTTAATCATTTGGTGAAACTGACGAAAAGACTGAAACACTTCACTTTTATTATGTAAGAGGTAAACCCAAGTGGTTCTAAAATAACAATCTATAAATGTAACAAACCAACGGTGACCAGTAATGGAATTAGTTATGGCTGGTTCCCAAACATCAGAATGAACTAAATGGAAGGCAGTACTACTGCGTTTAGAGGTAAGACTATACAAAGAACGAGTTTGCTTTGCCAGAATACAAGCTTCGCAAAAAAACTCGTCTCGTTTACATTTATTTGCTAACGAGGGAAAAAGACTTGCTAAAACATTAAATGATTGATGCCCGAGCCACTAGTGCCAACGTTGGAAATCAGAGGATGCTGAATAGAGTTGATGTACTGGGCTTGGGGAAGCTGAAACTGACTTTGGGATACGTTCCTCAAGCAAATACAGACCACCCTGCATCTTACCACATCCAATTGTCTTCTCTGTTTCTAGATCTTGAAACAGACAATAAGAAGGAAAAAACGTCACTTTGCAGTTTAGAGCAGAGGTAATACTACTAATAGACATAAGATTGATATTAAATTTTGGAACATGAAGAATAGACTGCAAAGCTAGAGAATGAGTGCATTGGATGGAACCTGTCCCTGATACAGAGGAGAGAGTCACATCCGCCACACGAACATTATTAATTTCAGGATTAGGGAAGTACTGATGAAATAGGCTATGGTTACTAGTCATGTGGTCTATGGCACCAGAGTCAATAATCCAAGGATTAGAAACCATTGACGTACAGTGTCCACCGAAACACATACCTAAACAGGCAATGTGAGAACCTGAAGTGGTAGAAGTAGGAGCAATAACAGATGATGGTCCGGAAGTAGCAGGCTAGCAGCAGAGGGTGGAGCAAACGACCGAGTGCTTGAAGGATCTGATTATCTTGCAGGGGAACCATGGGATCAGCAACCTGATGAGCTTCAGTCTGATATGCCTGTGAACCCTTGAAAGTTTTATTTTTTTGCATAAGTTTGTCACGTCTCTTGGCTTCAAAGTCTGCTAATTTCCCATGGAGTTTCCAGCATGTGTCTTTAGTGTGCCAGGGTTTACCACAATGCTCACATTTTACTGTATCCCTGGGTGTAGTAGGGCCCTTAAGAGTTGGAGTAGATGTCTGGAGGGCAGACCTATCAAGAATAGAGGGTAATAACATAGTTGCTCTCCTTTGGTCTTCAAGATGAACCATAGTACATGCCTGTTCTAGAGTAGGGAAAGGATCCTTACTTAGGATTTGTGAGCAAATAGGATCAAGTTCAACATTCAATCCTGCTAGAAAGGTATAGACTCTGTATTTTTCTTCCCGTTTCTTAAACAGTGTAACATCTTCTTCACACTTGGCATGTATGGAGTCATAAAAGTGAATGGTCTACCAATGGCTCCTCAACTGAGTATAATATTGAGATACTGTCATCTCTTTTTGAGTAGTTCCATGAACCTCTTTTTTGCAGAGCATAAATTAAGGCATCATTCCTAACCTGGGAATAAGTGTCATTTGCAGACTTCCAGATCTGTGCAGCAGTATCCAATAAGAGGTATCCCTCGGCTATGGCAGGTTGCATGGAATTAAGGAGATATTGCATTACTAAGGAATTCTCAGCATTCCATTTGTCCAGAGTAGCATCTTCAGTAATGGGTTTAGTTTTGGCTCTTGTGAGATACCCAGATAACCCTCGAGCAGTGATAGAAAGTTGTGTAGCCCTAGACCACATTAGGTAGTTACCACCATCGAGTTTTGTGGTATTAGTGGGAATGGTCAGATGTTCCTTAATGTAAAATTCCGTACCAGCGGATGTAATTTCAAAAGACATCGCAAGCACCAAAGGATAGATCGGAGTAGTATAAACCGAAACTAAAAAAATTCCAGAACAATAAAACTGCAGCTGGACCCCAATAAAATTACCTCGAACCAATGTGGTAATATGGATCTCTTTGGGGAATAAAGATCCGAAACTGAAGACCTGTTGCTGTGATGTTGATCTATCCAAAAAAAATATTCGTCGATCTCTGTTGTAAAGAGAAATCAGAACCAGAAATTTGGGTCACAATATCCCAGAAAAAATTGGAGCTGCTGGCCAATAATGTAGCACATAAATTGTTGGAGCTAAAGAAATTAGGATCTCAAATTGATCCACGGTAGACAGCAGCCCTCATATCAATAAATAATCCTGATAAAAAAAATTAGAGCATGGAGACAATCTTAAATAGGATGCAATAGGTATAAAGCTGCCTGTAGGTAGGGTAGGCTAGTGGTAGGGTTTGGGAGTAGGTATTTGGGGCTAGGTGTTTGGAGTTAGGAGTAAGTATTTGGGGCTTAGTGTTTGGGGCTAGGAGTAGGTATGTGGGGCTAGGTGTTTGGGGCTAGGAATAGGTATTTGGGGCTAAGTGTTTGGAGCTAGGAGTAGGTATATGGGGCTGGCAGGGCTGTCCGTGGGATCTGATAGGTGAAAAAGAGTGTGGGATGACTGGCAGTAACGATGGGTTCAAAAAAATCTGGAGGTGTGGTAAGGGCTGGTAGGACTGACGGGAGGGTTTGAGAGGGTAGAGAGGGATGGTGGTAGGATGTGGAGAGAAGAAGAGAAGAGAAAAAGATTAGGTATCTTACGTTAGCTCTGATACCATGTTGATTAAGAAAAAGAATAAGTGAGAGTTAATTATTCTCCCACCATCTCACCTTTATTTATAAGAAAAGATATTACAATCTAAAAGGAGTCCTAGAGAGACTAGGAGTCCTAGTGAACTTAGGAAAGAAAGAGTCCTAGTTAACAAAGGAAATAAGGAAATAAAACAAATATAATATAAGAGTCCTATATACTAAGGACGACATTCAACAGTAATGGACAGCATATATGTGCTGCATTTGTATTAGTTTATATGAACCTAATGTACAGATGATTTACAGAGCAACCTATGAGTGGGTGGCTAAGTGTTAGACCAGCCCAAGTTAACCTATACAACATTTTAAATGATGAAAGGGTGATAAACATAACCAGCATGGTGTTCTGTTTGGTGAACTAAAATGAATGAGTGATGGACTTAATATTTTAAGTCACATACGATGATGTTGTTCCCTGATGACTTTATGATAAACATTGCACACATTGATCTGATAATGTTCAGATTAGTGAAACAATGAGTTACTACAGCATATGTGTTTTAAAAAGAACATAATGACAGAATATGAACTGAGTAGAAGATGGACAGTAGCTTGTGTTGACCTGTAAAAATAAAATGATGGCCTACCTATAAACCTAAGAACATCACCAGCTGGACAGAATAATGAACAACATATGGACCGGATGGATGGAAGATTGAGTGTGTGATGTTGTTTTAAGGAAAACAAAAATGTGAAGCTACTGCTGCATAGAACAACAAACTAAAAAGATAAATAAATAATAAACAGAATTTGAGAATGAAAAATTATGTGGATTTGTGCTGTGTTTTCCATGGACCTAATAGAACTACCTAATGGAAGAAAAATATGATGTAAAGAGATCAGTTTAATGACTCCTAAAACTATATGTTTTGACCTCAGAAAAAATGGAATGAAGTGTGAGGCTACTGCTGATATACAGAACTTATGAATGAGTAGCGGAATATATAGACAATGCTGATGCCATACAAGTATATAAAAGAAGAGCCAAGCCGAGCCAGCCAGCCAGTCAAGCCGAGCCAAGCCAGTCCAGCCTAGCCGGCTGGGTTGTGAAGCCATGGACAGCTGTTGGCTGGCTGTCCATGTGAAGGATCCTTCCTAATATATGATTACTATGTTTAGATGTTGCTATGTTAGTAGTTACTAAATCAATAATAGCTATAGTTAGTTGTTTCCAAAGTTAACTATGGCTAGTATTAGATACTTGCCTAAATATAAATCACTATTTTCAATTTAGCAACTTCCTATTTTTCAGTTTGAAATGTTTCTAGTAGGCAATTAAAATCTTCTTCTTTGTAAAGATCTTGTACAAGATTAGACTTTCCTTTCCTAGCTATTTACCAACAAGGAAGGATTGACTAATCTTCCTTCCTAATTATAATTCAAGACAACTCTATAAATACAAGTGAAGGAGAAGAGGAATTAGTTTTGGAAAAAAAAGGCTTTGTTGCAAATTGGTTGCAGCTGAGTCTCCTAGGCTGTGAGACTCAGCCACAATCAACCCCTCCCTCTTTGTGCTACCGACCTACCACCCCCCCTCCTTCTCTTATTGTTCTACCGCCACTGATCCCTCCCCTTTTAATACTCTCTTTATTTGCCAATACCGGTCTGCCTTCTTCTTCCCCTATTATTCCCATTGATTACCTACATATCCATCCCTTCTTCCCCATCGATTTCTACAAGTATCAGCATTATCACCACTGCTGCAGATTCCCAGAACTGGAACCAGTCACAGCAAACTTTCAAAATTCGTATCTCTCCAACCACTCGTTGGATCGACTTCAAATTTAGATATGATTGCAAGGTGATATCAATCTTCAAGCCCTCCAAGTTGCATGATCAACCAGCGGATCGACCGAAAAGCTAAGTTTTATATTGCTATTTTCTGGCTTTTACTTCACATATTGTTTGGACTAATCGTAAATCGATCCTAAAGCATGGCTAAGGGTATAAATTATAAACCCTAGCTCTTACATCAAATGCATATGCTATAAGTTAGGGACTATGAGTTAAGGTTTTTTTTACGGTTAATACAGGACAGCAGAAAAACTAAATCGTATAATGTATGAGAAAAAGTATGAGGAGAAAAAAAAAAATGAAACCAAATGCTTGCCACCTCAGAGGATCATTTTGATGAAATGACCTATTTGCCCTCAGGCCACATATTAGAGCATTTAGTAGAATTTTTTTGGGGCAGTTTGCAAAAGACTATTTTGCCCCTAAGTGAGTCGGCATTTTTTAACAGGAAACTTTAAAAGGGGACATTTCTAAAAAGATCTTATTACCCCTAGAATTGTAAAAAAGAGTTGTGAACAAAATTAGGAAAGGGGTATTGTGGCTAAATGATCATTTTACCCCTAAGACCTTAGTGCATATGAAAGAATTAGAGAGAGAAAATTTCAGGAAATGACCTTTTCACCCCTGGTCTTAGAACTCTTACACTAACAGAATTTAGGAGACCTTTAGAAAATGACCATTTTGCCTTAGGCTTTTGCCACGGCATTAAAACACTATATTTTAGCCGAAGGAGGAAGGACTTTTAGTCATTTCTTAGGGTTGGAAAGATTAGTATTTTCCGGAGACAGTTAAGAGGTTTCCAAGTGAATGTCTGTGTTATGTTTATTAAACAGACCAAGAAAAGGCTGAGGCCAGAGAACTGAGGGAAGAATTGAACAAACTTCTCCGCATAGCAGAAGGGAAAGAGATAGACAGCACACCAGGTGAGGGAACTTACATGTTTATGCTTGAATGTGATGTTTTGTGAATGACTGATTGTTTTATGATATTTAAAAATTAACAGTAAAGTAAGAATGTGTGTGGTTATGTTTAATACATCACCTACCAGCTTATACAAAGATATAAGTTAAGTTAAAAATGAAAACTGATGATATTTTATGAAAGCACTCGACCTTACCGGAGAAATAAGTAATGTAATATGAAGTAATTGAGGCAAAAAATGGACGATCCGTTGAGACAAAGAAGATGATAAGAAATGGCTAATCCGTTGAGTCAATGAAAGGCAAGAAACGGCTAATCCATTGAGTCGACGAGAGACAAGAAACGGCTAATCCATTGAGTCTGTTGAGGGACTAGAAACGGCTAACCCATTGAACCAATGTGACAAGCAAGAAATGATCAATCCATTAAGTTAAGGAGATGCAAGAGATAAAGAAATAAGAAGAACGAGAGAAAAAAAAAAAAAAAAGAGAGAGAGAGAAAGAGAAAGAAACACTAGCAAGTATTAAGTATGAGGATAGTTTATAATTCATTATGAATATGTGTATGTTACTTTCGTATGTCATCACATGCTGCCCCAACCTATGCCATCACATGTTGCCAGTGTATGATGTATAATGAAATTCTAATTCTTGTCATCACATGCTGCCAGAATAGGATATTTCATGATGTTTTTAATTTTATACTTTTACATATTGCCCAGCTTATATCTTCACATGCTCATACTTCCCCCAGTTGTTTTTACTTCATGTTTCCAATGTATATGCTATTATTGATGTACATGTTTAAGCTTATATGGGTCATGGGTGTGAGTCCTTCATTGAGCTGAACACCTTCATCTTTGAAGAAACAGAGATAGAGGAGATTATACCAGAGGTTTTCCCTTGAGTATGAACAAGTGTTGCCAGAGGAGGGCAGAGCTTGAGTCCTTGGACTCCCAGAATTAGAGAGGTAGAGAGATTAAGAGAACCATTTGAGAAGAGATGTAATAACTTTTGTTAGCAGTTAATTGTTTCCTAAAAAAAACCAAATACTATTCAGTTATTCAGTTATGTATTTTTTAGTAAGTAATACAGTTATATAGGCAGTTGTATGTGCTTGGGATACCTTGTTAGGTTTTAAAACCAAATAATCAATGTATTTTAGTCAGTTTCCAGTTATGAAGAGAAAGATAAGTGATTAAGTAATAAATACAGCTCTAGTAGGTAGGCAAGGGAATACCTTTGTTATGTATTCTCCCTTGTAAGCAGTTGTGAATAAGCTAGTTCTTACTATATAAAATAATTATCAACTTAAATGTGTTTTTCTCTGTTAATACTTTTAATTCAGTTGTATGATGTAAGGGGTACTTTGTGAGGTATTCTCCTTGATAGCAGATAGTAGTTTTCGTTGCACTTTGATATATTAGATTTCGTTGTGGGGGTAATGCTACGTACATTATGTCCTCCCCAAACCCTGCAGTAGTGGGAGCCTCGTGTACTGGAACGCCCTTTTTGATATATTAGGTTGTGTATAATATGATGAGTGTTTAAGTTTAACCACATGAGGTGTTATATCTCAGCTGAGATTCAGTTACAGTTTAAGGAAAGGAAAAAAAAAATTCAAGCCTAGTTTTCAGTAGTATTCGTCAAACTTGCCAATCCTGGTATCATGTAGTGTCCCACCCTTAGGTCAGGGCGTTACAACTCTCTCTTTTTATGTCTTTCTTCTTCTCCTTCTATCAATAGCCTGTTTTTCTCTTCTTCCAAATCCTTTCTTTCTCTTCTTATCACCTTTACTTACTTCATTGTCCTCTCACAAAACTAGTTTCTGCTCTTCCTTTTCCATTTTTTTCTTCTTTTCAAAGTTTCTATTCTACAAATTTTAGCTTCTTCTCATCCTTTTCTAATTTTTTTTATTCTTTCCAAGGTTTCTATTTTATAAATTTTGGCTTCTTCTCTTCCTTTTCTGTTTTCTTCTTCTTTCCAAAGTTTATATTCTACAAATTTTGGTTTCCTATCTCCTTCAGCTCTGTTACTTTATATTTATAATTCTTGCTTCTTACTTTTCATATCTGAGTTGCATCTTTTTTTTTTCTTCTTCTTCAACCTCACCCAAGAGTTGCTGTCTACAGGTACATTTTGCAGCCCCTTAACAGTAGCTGATTTCTTACTTCTTCCTTAATGTCATCTTTACTATTCTTCCCACCACCCCTTCCTTGTATGTAATTCAGCCTAGAAAATCTAAACTGTAAGGCTGTCCTACATCATGCATATGGACTGATTCACCATTTCAGCACTCTGGGTACCGACATGAGCACCCTCTCAATATGTTTCACAGCCCATATTGGGGTGAATTGCAGCTGAGGTACCCAACGTTTACACAAACTACGTTTAAAGTAACTCATGTTTTAAATTTATGTTTGGATTCCTTTCTTGTTTTAGACTTCTATATTTTCGATTTTATCCTCCTAGTAGCCTGTTGGAATACATTTCTCCATACCCTCCCTCCTCTCCGCTCTCCCTGTCCCTCTCCTCCCTTCCGTAAACCCTCCCCTACCCCCTCTCTCTGCCCCCCAACTCCAGTAGTCCCTCTTAAGTACTGTCTCTCTCTCACTCCAAACTGAGGTGCCCCACAATCATGCTGCAACATTACTTTCAGAAAAATTATCAAATACATCGTATGCAAGCAAAAGCATGTCTAATTAAGCTAGTGCTACAAAACAAGTGAAACTTCGTCCCTGAAATCACCTGAACTCTCGAAATCAGCTAAACTCCTATATGCCCTCCATCCACTGATTTAGCAACAGATCCGCATCACTCAAGATTGACAAAGCATAACTACAATTAAGAGCTCATAAACTCGATTCATAAACTCTGATACAGTATCCCTAGAAAATATGGCCTCACCACCCGCGAAGACAACCTGAAGACAACTGCCCAAGTGAATGCGCGGTCGCAGTAGTACTCTGCTTGGTAAATCACTACCATATAGAGTCCAACCCAAGATTAAAGTGATCAGTACCGACCAGCTGCAGAACGAATCCAGTGTTGTGGAATGGCGGAGAGGATGGCATTCATAGAGTAGGCGGACTTAGCAGAAGCGAGGAGAACTTGGAATTAAAACTTGCAGTGTTCTCTTATGTGTAAATTCCTCCGCGCAATCAGAGCCTGTAATGCCGATAGCGCCACGGCTCCTCTTGAAGACGGCAGAGAGGTTGCAGAGGAGGCCGAGGCCACAGAAGCAGATAAGAAGCCATCTCTCATCTGAGTTTAGTTCGTATTTGCCTGATTTTATTCTACTTACGGATTTTCGTTTTTCGATATTTTCTTTTTCTCCTCTCATCAGAGTTCAGTTCCCCTTGTTTCCCCATCTCTCTCACGAACAAAAACAAAACCGGTAGAGTTGCAGCAGCCAGCCAGTAAGGATTCCCCCCAATATTATCCGTAATTAAGATTTTAGAGACGTATGCAATCTATCGTCTACGACTGTTGGAGTGTCAATGGATCTATTTTGGTACGGATCAAATCGATGTCAGACTTTAAGCTTGATCAAAGTTTGTCCATTAAGAATGCCGTTAGATGGCCTACATTGTACACAATAACTAGTGAATTAATCCAATTTAGAGTTATTATAAGATTTAACTTATCATTTTGTTATCAGGCCGATTGGATTGAAACCTATTAAGGCCATCTAGAATGCTTAAGTTAAGGGTGTCAACGAGTCGATCTGGGTTGGTTTCGATTCGGACTAAACTAGTGTTGGATTTTATAAACCCAACCCAAAACATGTCCATTAAGAATTCAGACTGGGGTGGGTTGTGCTGGACACAATAACTAACGGACTGGTCCAATGTCGGTTTGTTATCGAACTGGGTTTATTAAGATGATTTCAGGTTGGTTCGATCCGGATCGAACTTATCGGGCTTATCGGGCCCCTTTTATATGTAAACTATATAGCCTATTTTATTATTTCTATCTATAAAATTAGCATTATTCCTTTCATATGTATGTAATTTAATAAATTATAACAATTAACATAATATTTTTAACTATAAATTCACATAATCTTCTAAATCGTGAAGTGAATTCTAATAATGTAACACAATCTATTAAAATTTAAAACCATTAAAATTAAGAAATTGGGCCCGAACAGACCTTACCGGTGTTCGGGTTGGGTTTTATCGGTTTGGGCTAATTCGGGCTTCTTAACAGACCGGTCCGGTTTGATTTCGGTTTGGACTGAAACGGTGTCGAGCTTTACAAGCTCAGACCAAAACCTGTCCATTAAGGCTCGGTCCGGACTGGGTTCAAATTATATCAGGCTGACTCGGTCCGTACTATCGGGCCGAACCCAATTTTAACACCCTTAGCTTAAGTAATGAAATTAGAGTTTAATATTTAGTCTAAATCAGTCTGGGCCATTATCTGGTTTCGGCTCATTGGTTCAATTTTTCGTGTCAATTTCAAACTAGCCAAGACTAATACCGATAGAATATACCATACCGACCATACCTCAACTCGAAACGTGCCTAGTTACAAGTCTGATTTGGTTTCAAAATTGACACCTCTAGTCTAAGGGTGTCAACGGGCTGGTCTGGGCCGGTTTCGGTCCGGACTAAACCGGTGTCGGGTTTTATAAGCCCAACCCAAAACATGTCCATTAAGAGTTCGGGCTGGGGTAGGCTGCGCTGGGCACAATAAGTAACGGGTTGGTCCGGTGTCGGTTTGATATCGGGCTGGGTTTATTAAGGTGATTTCGGGTTGGTTCGGTCCGGATCGAGTTTATCGGGCTTATCGGGCCCCTTTTATATGTAAACTATAAAACATATTTTATTATTTATATCTATAAAATTAGCATTATTCCTTCCATATGTATATAATTTAATAAACTATAACAATTAACATAATCTTTTCAACTATAGATTCACATAATCTTCTAGATCATGAAGTGAACTCTAATAATGTAACACAATCTATTAAAATTTAAAACCATTAAAATTAAGAAATTAGACCCGAACAGACCTTACCGGTGTTCGGATTGGGTTTTATCGATTTAGGCTAATTCAGGCTTCTTAACGGACTGGTCCGATTTGATTTCGGTTTGGGCTGAAACGGTGTCGGACTTTACAAGCTCAGACCAAAACCTGTCCATTAAGGCTCGATCCGGACTGGGTTCGGATTATATCGGGCTGGCTCGATCCATGCTACCGAACCGGGCCCAATTTTGACACCCTTACTCTGGTCTATAAATCTATTAAAATTTAAAACCATTAAAATTAAGAAATTAGACCCGAACAGACCTTACCGGTGTTCGGATTGGGTTTTATCGATTTAGGCTAATTCAGGCTTCTTAACGGACTGGTCCGATTTGATTTCGGTTTGGGCTGAAACGATGTCAGACTTTACAAGCTCAGACCAAAACCTGTCCATTAAGGCTCGATCCGGACTGGGTTCGGATTATATCGGGCTGGCTCGATCCGTGCTACCGGACCGGGCCCAATTTTGACACCCTTACTCTGGTCTATAGGATGGGAAAATATAATCAAGGAATGGGTTTTCTCTCCGGCTATGCGGTTCTTATATCAATACAGGACCAATGGGAGCACAAGTATCAAACATCCAACAGTAATCAGGGACATCATTTCACACCTCTTATGTCTGGGCATGGGTCCACATTGCTGAATTGGAACCTTTTCCCTAAAACTATTCAATTCAAGGTTTTAGTAATTGGATGGAGGATCATGATCTATCATAATTCTGATTTTGCCGGAATTGGCCAAAATCGATCCGAAACGTCACAGTCCAAGGTTGGTCTGACATATCTCGGTCTAGGCCTAACCCTATTAACCCTATTAGATTCAAGAGATAGGCCTAACCCTATTAGCTTCAACTGGGGAGATATAAACGGATCGAATTCGACACGAATGGAGCATTATCTGAATTCAAATCAGTTTTCCAAATAGGCTATTCAAATTCGATCCGAACTCCGCCGAATTTATAAAATCAAAATTCGAATTCGAAATCGAAATTTATCTGGAAATCTGGTTAACATCCGATTCTAATCCTAAATAACATATAGGTTGAACGTGAGATTCACAGAATCGATTAAAAATGGGAATATGTAATGAGAGAATTGGTTAATCCAGATGGGATACTTGATGAAACCAGGTGAGAACTGAAGAAAAATCTGTTAAAAATCAAGATGAAAAGTACTGAAATTTAAGATTAAAATCAGATTTACAGATTAAAAAAACCAACCAAATATGAATAATGAAAACATTTCAAAAGCCTGAATTTTCCTCAAAGTGTATGAAACAGAATGGCAAAATCATTCTAGGTTTTTAGTGTTGAAACAGAACCTTGATCGATCTCTGATGTTGAATTTACAGGATAGAGACTGGAAGGTGAAGTAAGATTCTACTTTCGGCAGCAACGAAAAAGAAAAAGAAAAAAGAAAACAAGATAATGAAGACAAGGGTTAAGACATAGAGAGAGGAAGAAGAGTGGAACATGACGAACATTGCTACTATGATTTTACCAGAAATATAATGGGTGGTGGAGATTTCGAAACCACAGCGGCAGGTATCATTGGAAACCTTGCCGATGCCGCCGACGAGGAGGAGGTTCGGGCGTCACGAAGACGGAAGGAGACAAACAACTGTACTTCTGTTTGTCCTTCCCTCTTCCCTGCATCCTCTTCCCGTCGAGATTCCCTTTTGTTTCCCTCCTCCCTCCATCCTCCGTCCTTCTAGAATCCCTGTTTGGCTGCTCGCGATAACTACTCACGGTGAGAAATCTACAAGTCTCCAGAATTTTCAAACTTCTTTCTATTTTTATTAAAAATCTTAAGTAATCATGAATGTCTTACATTTAATATTATTATACATTTATTATTATAATAAATAAATAATAAAAGACAACTGTATCCAATTTTATTTTCTTTAATATCTATCTTCTTATATTTGGGGATATCTATCTTTGACTCGGTTCGGAGTGGATTATATCCGTCGATTTTGAGTTATATCCGAATCCGTTTCTGAATCTAGCCAGTGCTATCCGAATTTCTATCCGAATCTTAAAATTTGGATTTGGATTCTTCTAAACGAATGCAGATTCAAATCAAATCTGAATTTTCAACTATCCATTTACATCCTTAGGTTCAGCCCAACACAGCCTGGTCTAGATAGACCATGATTGGATTAGCTTAGCTCTGATTGACCTTGGCTCAATTCATCTTAGTCTAGAGTATGACAATGTAATTATGTCAATTTATATATTATATATTTATATTGAGGATAATTATCCATATAACAAAGACATATAATGTTTTCGAAAAGCATAAGAAAATTTTAAATTATTCAATTTGATATTTTTTTTAAGGTAATCTATTTGGTATGGGAAAATATATAAAAATGTTTAGAGTATTAGTATAGATACAGAATACAAGTTAATACAAAAGAAACTATTTGATTGAATTAGACATTGAAATCTGACATTCGACTAATTCAAACAAATGTTTTCTCTGTCAAACGATGAGAATGGACACATCATCTATCCACATGAAGGAGTCTATGGTTTGTGATGTCTCGAAAAATAACAAAACCTTGTGACAATAATAATTTACCTAATATTTATTGTATATAATTACATATGTTTTTATATAAAAGTCTTGGCTAAACTGGGACATTCTCAACCTGGACAGGCCGGGCCCAGCCTAACCAAACTCGGGCCTAAAAATCTCAACCTTAGCCACCTCGAACTGAGAAGACAAGTCCAGGCCCCATCAAGGCTTAGTAAAGGATAAGGAGACTGGGCCAAACTTGCACCCTCTGCTCGACCATTCGATGGGTATCGGATCAGTTGATTTGTATCGATTTTGGACCCGATCTAATTTTTTTAATATTATTATATATGATATCAGCCACTTGTCACATTATAATTGGATCCATGGATCAGATTGGTTCAGTTTTCGACATAACCGTGTCCACTGATTGTAAAACCCTTCAATGCTGAAAAATTACTCATTAATGGAAAGGAGTGGATGAGTAAGCTACCGTTTTTCGGTCCTTGCAACGTCTTCAAACCCAATATTCGAGTTGGCTTAGGAAGCGAAGATCCAATCCTCAAATGCAATCTTCTCTTCTCCAAAGGAACCAAAGTAGGAGAAACTGAAAGCTTGCTCTGTTTCTGGTTGAACTGATGATTATACAAAAATAGTGAAGTAGGAATGTAAGATGATCTATCCACCAAAGATAAAGCCAAGAATTCATTTGCCGTCGCCATGAATCTTCAATCTAAGAGTTGCTTTCCCCTGTTTCGGTTTAATCACCTTGAGATCTGAGATTCTTGAGAGGGTATTGGAGCAGAGAGGAATGAAGTGGAATCTGAGGAAGAACAGGGGACGGTTTTTGCTAGTGTGCTGAGTTGGGATTTTATAAGGATTGAGAAAATGAAGTTCTGAAAAGAATGAAATCGGAAGCCATTGATGAACCAGATGAAGATTCACCTGAATAACCAAGATGAGATTGAGAATGTAGTTCCTGCTCTTTGCTAATTGGGTGTAGCAGGAGGAGGAGCAAAGTTCAAACCTGGTTGGAGTAAGAGGGATATGTGGTATGACTCTCTTTTTTCTTGTGTTGCTCCTTAAAAGGCTGAGATCATAGTAGAGGAGAAGAAATGATGTAACGAAATGCAGAGAAAGGGAAGGAAAGATGGGAGGGGGGTTGCGGTGGGATGATTTAAATGACCATATTAAAGAGGTACTATAAATTGCAGAGAAAGGGAAGGAAGGGTAGAAGGTGGTTGGGGTGGGATGATTTAATTGACCATATTAAAGATGTATTATTTCATTTTATTAATTAATACATGCTGCTGTTTGACTGACTTTTTAAAGTTTTTTTTGTCTGACTTTAATCCCCCTCTCTCCTTCTCTCTCCTTTCCTTTTTGGGTCATTCTAGTTGAAACTTAATTCATATTGCCATTCTTTTATGGCAACTAATTGATGGGTCTCTATGTCAATTAATTTCATTTATCTCTTAATAGTGTGATATGTTTTTTAATGTTGAACACCTTCACAGACTATTGAAAGTACATTTTGGTTTTTTTTTTTTTTACTAAACTTTTTGGTATTAGCGTATGTTGTCTATGTTTTATTAAAAAAAATTATAGGTATCTAGACAACTTTCTCTTTCACTTTTTCGAATTTGTTCTTCTTCTATCTCTATCCCCTGGGTGTAATCGATGGTGTGGTGATGTTAGGCCTTGGACGTCAAACCTGCTAATGTCCACGTTTGGTATTATCTCCGCCTCTCCACCTGGGGCTGCAAATATTGGGCTGGAATATAGTTAGTTAATACGTGTATTATATGCGTATTAAACGTCGTACCATTTTTTTACTGTATAATATGCGTTTTGGATCCGATTTTCTTATTGGGTGGTTCTGCTTTGAAACGGGTCTCCCAATGGATTCAAAACCGAATCATTGCTAAGGATCCAAAATGCCTAAGGAACTGATTAGTTTTATAGTTTACATATATTGAACTTCTAAGTTTCAGTTGCATTTTAACTTTATCTTTGTAATTTAGAAATTTTATATTCAAATTAGAATATATCATGTTTTTCTCTTGTTCATAAAGCATTCTAGCATTATGCAAGATTTTTTTGATAGATCACTTCAAAAAGTGATTTATCTCCCAAAACAATAACTTAGAGAGTTTTTTTTCTTTTTTTTTAAATGCTTAATGCGGAGATTATTTAAAGACTTGTTTACTTTATATCTTAATTTTCAATTCGTTTTGATTTCACCAAACAATGCATTTCAATTCTCTTTTATCTTTTATAGAATGAAAAAAAAATGGTCGCCATGTTGAGAAGATGAATGCGACCATCTTGGTAGATTCCTAGGATTTTCTTCTCTGGAAACTTCTACACCTAATTCAGGTAACTTGAAGGATTGTGTTCAATCTCATGGGGTGGCGGATCAGCTAACGAGAGGTGCAAGGAAATCTTCTAGAAATAAAAGACTGGAATGCCCGTGAGAAAAGGAATTCGAAGGTG
This sequence comes from Protea cynaroides, assembly GCA_028583415.1. NCBI lineage: Eukaryota > Viridiplantae > Streptophyta > Magnoliopsida > Proteales > Proteaceae > Protea > Protea cynaroides. Next base: position 47,177,314 of record CM053270.1, on the reverse strand, counting down.
CACTCTGTTGGTGCGCAGCAGGTACAAGAGTTGCGAGGGGATTCGCTGCCTGGTTCTGATTTGGGTAGCACTGGTGCTGGTAGGAATCAGCCTTGGCCGGCAGGGGGAAATCGGTCTTTTGCTTCAGTGGTTAATGGTTTACCTGATCTTGATGCCCTTCCTCAGCCGGTGGGATAACGAGAGTAGTAATTCCACAAGCTGTCTACGAAAGACAGCTTGAAAATTATAAATTAGCGGTAATCGGGCGTGTTTTCATTCATGAAGGACCTGTCTTTTAAGGAGATCTCGCGCACTCTAGCTGAGCAATGGGGGAGTGTGAATAGATTTGAGATGACCTCATTGGGAAAGGGGTTCTTTGTATTCAGGTTTTTCTCAAAGGAAGCATTGCTTTCGGTGTGGAAGAGGGGGGTTAAAGGGTCAATGGCCAACCATTGAGACTCCAGGAATGAGAACCTAGGTTTGGTGTGAACAAAATCCAGACTGCTCGGCATGTTCAGTGGGTGCGTTTTCTAGGGTTGCATTTGGTGCTGTGGGATGATGACATAATCTTCTCTATTGGCAAGGCCTTGGCAAGCCTATCAGTGTTGATAAAAACACTTTAGAACAAACAATTTGGTCGCTATGCAAAATTCTTCGTGGTTATGGAGAGTGCAAAACTTCGTATTTATGAGGTAATGGTGGAATGTGTCCGGTATGGCACACAATTTTTATTCAAGCAAATGATTGAATATGAAGATCCATGGACTTTGTGTGGTGTTTGTGGTGTTTTTGGACACAACTCTAGGGACTACAAAGGGCGTCAGGGTGTTGAAGCTCTTGTGGATGTTGGAAATGGTGGTACTTTCGGTCATAGTATGTCTTATCTGAATGTGGGTGTTGAGCCTGATCCAGATAAGAGACAACATGACCAACCAAGTGCCTCCCAGGTGAACATTTAGTCTACATCTTTAGGCCCTGCCTTGACCAACCCTATTGGTGTATCTACGTCTGTTAGCATAACAGCCCCTAGGTTGGATCAGGTTGATACTACATTTCTAGCACCCTCTGAGCGTCCATCTGGAATATCCAAACCTATTAGCCCTTCTAGAGCTACATTGGGTCGTTGGGCAGATGCTGAGGATGATGAGGATTTTGGAGTAGAGGATGGTGAGTTGCAGGACTCTGTTGTTGTCTCTACTATGCGGACTGAGGCTATCTCTGGGTTGCCTATGTTAGCCTTTCAGATGGTCTCTCATGGTGCTGTTATTGTGAGTAATCCAGGGTGGGTTGAAGTCGTTTATGATGATATCTTGGTTGTGAATGAGGCTTTGCAGAAGGTTGTTGGGAACTTTACAGATGTGGGAAAGCGTCATCGAGGGTGACTAGCTGGTAGGGGGAATTCGCATGGGGTTTGTTTCGGCCCAAATCCGTATCCGAAGTCCACCACGTTGACTAGACTGCAAGACAAGCAAAGACAAGGGGGAAGCGGGCCTATGGCCCCGGGTCCACTCCGATGCCTAAGTTAGGGCTCTGTGAACAGTCGATGGGTTCGGTATCCGAGCCCACAACAATATTTAAATGGGGTAGGTGAAAGATTCTCAGTCCGAGGTGTTAGAGCAATAATCCCAAGAAAGAGTAATAAATGTAAAAAGAACATGAAATCTCGGGATTCGTGGCATTTATAGTGAATAATGTATCTTTATAAATGTCATTTTTACCCTTGTTTGATGTGTGATGACCGAAGTATCCTTGCAAAGCTGTAGAAATGACGCTTTTGTCCTTATCCATTGGTTGGATTTATGGGAACGTTCGAGTATTAACGTGGATGCTTAGATTCTAGCTGTCGCCATGTCATTGGTGACGTGGGAGATTTCCCTAACACTTGTCTCGTTGTTCTGGAAAATCTGTAAGGTTCGACTAAGTAAGTATAAAAATAGAAATGTTCTCCCAACATTTGCCTCATTGCTCTGGTGAATCTGTAAGATTTCACTGAGCAAGAATTGACCTGATGTCACATGGCCGAGCTCATGTTTTTTTTTTTTTTGGGCCTCGGTCGCCAGACCGAACTGGCCACCTTGGCCGGCTCAGGTCGGGATTTTTAGGATTTCCCTTTTTTTTTTTTGGACCTTGATCGCCAGACCGAGGTCACCGGACAGAGCTAGCCACCTCGGCAAGCTCAGGTCGGGATTTTTTTTTTGACTTCGGTCGCCAGACCTAGCTGGCCACTTCGGCCGGCTTAGGTCGGGATTTTTTAGGATTTCCTTTTTTTTTTTTTTTTTTTTGACGTCGGTCGCCAGACCGAGGTAGCCCGACAGAGCTGGCCACCTCGGACGGCTCAGGTCTGAAATTTTTTTTTTTTTTACTTCGATCGCCAGACCGAGCTGGCCACCTCGGCCAGCTCAGGTAGGGATTTTTCTTTTTCTTTTTTTATTTTAACCTTGGTCGCCAGACCGAGGTCACCCGACAGAGCTGGCCACCTCGGCTGGCTCAGGTTGGGATTTTTTTTTTGAGCGACCGATGCTGAACTCTTCAGACGGATTTGACTGCCTCGACCAACATGGGTTGGTAATATTTTAAAGGAGGACCGCGTCGTGATGGATCAACCCATTTGGATATGCTTGGACTGACCTGGCCGCCTCGGTCAACATGGGTCGGTAATTTCTTAAAGGAATAAGGCGTGACCAATCAACCCATATTGATATACTCGGACCGACCTGGCCGCTTCGGCCAACATGGGTCGGTAATTTCTTAAAGGGGGACTAAGGCGTGACGGATCAATCCATATTAATATGCTCGGACCGACCTGGCCGCCTTGGCCAACATGGGTCGGTAATTTGTTAAAGGAGGACCATGATGTGCGGATCAACCTATATTGATATGCTTGGACAGACCTGGCCGCCTCGGCCAACATGGGTCGGTAATTTCTTAAAGGAGGACCATGATGTGCGGATCAACCCATATTGATATGCTTGGACAGACCTGGCCGCCTCGGCCAACATGGGTCGGTAATTTCTTAAAGGAGGACCATGATGTGACGGATCAACCCATATTGATATGCTCGGACCGACTTGGCGTAGCATGTGCCGAATTAGAGATCATACACTGAGGCGGGGTCGGGCATTGGAACTGGAGCATTGATGGATACTGATGTGATACTAGATATGGGTGAAGGATGAAAGTGGGTTTGGGTATTGGATCTGGGTCGGTTTATGGAGCAAATGTGGATACTGATCTGATACTGTATATGGGTAAAAGATGAAAGTCGGTTTGGATGTTGGATATGGGTCGTCCTGTGATACACAGCCATGTGGACTCTGTCAGATTTCTCTAGAATCTTCCCTCCTTTCTATATATATGGCCCCTAGGGCCTCCCCTTTGTTTTTCTTCATAGTAACTTAGTAACCTCTTTGATGGTAAGAGTTAAGGGTGTCAACGGGCCGGTCTGGGCCAGTTTCGGTCCGGACTAAATCGATGTCGGATTTTATAAGCCTACTACCATTAAGAGTTCGGGCTGGGTTGGGCTGCGCTGGACACAATAACTATCGGGCTGATTCGGTGTCGATTTGTTATCAGGCTGGGCTTATTGAGGTGATTTTGGGCTGGTTCGGTCCGGACCGGGCTTATCAAGCTTATCAGACCTATTTTATATGTAAGATATATAACCTATTTTATTATTTCTATCTATAAAATTAACATCATTTCTTCTATATATATGTAATTCTATAAATTGTAACAATTTACATACTTTTTTCAACTATAGATTCATATAATCTTTCGAATCAAGAAGTGAACTATAACAGTGTAATATAATCCATCAAAATTTAAAACCATTAAAATTAAGAAATTGGGCCCGGATGGACCTTACCGGTGTTCAGGTTATGTATTATTGGTTCGGGCTAGTTCGGGCCTCTTAACGGGCTGGTCAGGTCTGGTTTCAGTTTGGGCTGAAACGGTGTCGTGCTTTACACGCCGAGACCAAAACCTGTCCATTAAGGTTCGGTCCGGGCTGGGTTCGGGTTATATCGGGCTGGCTTGGTCCGTGCTACCGGGCCGGTGTAAGCACCCCATTTTTGCCATCCCAGCTAAACAAAGTCCTGCTGGTGTGTGGACAACAAAAGGAAGAAAGGTGATCGAAAGTTTGGATTCTTGACTGTAAATTTGAGGAAGTTTTCAATGGGTTTGTGAATTTGAGAAAGTTTTCAATGGGTCCACAGCAAGGTCATGGGTTATAATTTTGCATGGATGCGTAGGTCATAGAATTATCTTCGAAACGAGACCAGAATTGCTCAATTTCGATATCAAATGAGGAAGATATGACCATTTTAGTCAGATGATACATATGAGGGAGGTTTATGAAATTATTATAAATAATCCTAGGGGCCTTTATGCAAATTATCCTAAGTTGGATTGTTTGAATTTCAAATCATCATATCTTGATCATCCGACATCGGATTCAGATGATTCCAAGACCATTATTCTTCATTCATGATGTTCTACAAAGTGGACGTAAAAAATCCCGGGTAGAAGTCACCAGTGGGTCCCATGCAAGCTTGCATGTAAAATTATCGTCAGAACTTCAAAGCTGCATATCTTTTCCGTTCTACATCGGATTCAGGTGATTCCAGTTCCTATATTCCTCATTTTTAATGTTCTACAAAATGAACGCAAAAAATTTGGAATAGAGGCCATCGGAAAAATTCCATACGGATGACAGCGGAAATGACCCATGAAATGACAAAGAGAGAAAACCCGAGTTAATTCCAATTAATCCAGTCAACTCAGTTCAAGCCAGTTTTGGTCCAACCTAGCTCAACCCATATCAGTTTAACTCAATCAACCTAAGTCAGTCTCAACCCGTTTCGAACCAGTTCATCCATGTGCATAGTATTTATATATTATATATATTGTATACTATACATATATGTATGTTATTAAATATATGTGTATATAATATATATTATTATATATAAGAGATAAAATCTAAAAGATCTTGGAGAAGAAAAAGGAAAGAGGAGAGAGAGGAGACGTGAAAGAGAATGAGGCTTTAGGGTTGAGATGAAATCTAAAAGATCTTGGAGAAGAAAAATGAAAGAGGAGAGAGAGGAGACGTGAAAGAGAAGGAGGCTTTAGGGTTGAGATGAAATCTAAAAGATCTTGGAGAAGAAAAAGGAAAGAGGAGAGAGAGAGACGTGAAAGAGAAGGAGGCTTTAGGGTTGAGATGAAATCTAAAAGATCTTGGAGAAGAAAAAGGAAAGAGGAGAGAGGGAGACGTGAAAGAGAAGGGGTTTTCTAGAAGAAGAATGAGAAAAAGGAAAGAAAGGAAGAAGAAAAACGAGAGAGGAAGAAAAGAGAGGAAAGAAGAAAAAATGGAGAGAAAAAAAGATTTTCTAGAAAAAAGAAGAAAACGAAAGAAGGATCTTCTAGAAATTGAGTGAAAAATTATAAATAGGAGAGAGGAGGGATCCTTTTCCGGACCAGAGAGGAGGGGAACGTGGGTGAGAGAGAGAAACGTGAGTGAGAGAGAGAGAAAACGTGAGAGAGGAAGAAAGAAAGAGAGAGAAAAGAGAAAAGAAAGAAAAGAGAAGACGAAAAAGAGAGAAAGAGAAGAGAGAAAGGAAAGAAGAGAGGAGAAGGAGGATTCACATTCAAAGGGGATTGATACAACCCCCAATCACCCTTCATCAATGGTTTCGCTCGATTTGAGCCCAAGGTTAGTACTCTAAACAAATTTAGAGGTCGTTATAATGCCCGAATGCCAATTTTGCTTGAAAAATGCTAATTTTCATGAAATCTCAATCATAAATGCTCTATTACATGCTTGTTAATGTTAGGATGCCTATGTCTAACATTTTTCATGAATGATAATTTGTCTAAGCTATTCAATGATGAATTTTTGATTGATATACAATGATGTTTGATGTTTTTTGTAAATTTCATAAAGTGATTTTCTGATCTGAAAATTCCAGATTTAGGGTTCAAACTTAGGACGTACATCATATGTATTTTTTCTAAGATTTTGAAGTCCAATATTTTATGGGAGTCTCTCTGATATGATAGAAGACTACCCTAAAAATTTCGTTCCATTTGGAATTGGGGAAATATATCAAACAATTTGTCTTTGACATTGCTATTTTTCTCGGATGTAATGCAATCCTCCATCGGAAAGTCTCTAGACAAAGGCCTTATGGCCATAATCAGAAAATCCACTTAACATGAAATTTTTAGACATGAAAGTCTTCTAAAAATGGCACTAGTTTAATATTTTTTCCATTTTTCGTTGAATTGATATCAATTTTTAAGTGCATAGTGCTTTGATTTCAGATCTGTCATGATGTGCTGATTTGCATGATTGAAAAGAGTCATTTTTCACAAAGAAAATATACTGTTTTAACTTGTTTTTCTTAATGAAATTTTAGATCAGACAGTTATCTACATAGATATATGTCTGTATTTAATTTTCATTAATAATAGAATTTTATTTGGAATTTATGGTGCAACTGGTCAAAAATATGGAACAGACCTGACCAGTGTATTTGCCTGTACTTGGGGAATATTTTCGACCTACCTATGGTCTCTTTTAGGATTAGCTTACTTGAGACAAAATGTTGGCCTCTGAGTCTTCTTTCCAGGGATATCTTTTAAGAATTTTTTGAGTAAGTACAGTGCCCTATGTGCCCATTTTGGTCCAGCCTAACAAAGTTGTCATCTTGCTACGTGTTCCATCATGTTTTGATTGATTCTCATATGCTTTGGTTGTTTCTCACATGCCATATTTGATGCTATGCTATGTTCGGATGCTCGTATGCATACACTACTATAATTGGAATGGTCACACTGCCATAATTGGAATAGTCACACTGCAATAATTGGAATGATCACATTGCCATAATTGGAATAATCACATTGCCATGATTGGAATGCTACACATGCTTATTGCCATATTTGTCTACTACACTTGCTCACATGCTATATTGGATGATTACTGCCATGTTTGGATGCACACTTACCATGTTTGTATTGATTCACATGCTCACTTGCCATTTTGACTGATTTGTTGCTAAATTTGAATATATTTCTAACACTGTTATATTTGGAATACTACCATTGATATAGTTGGAATATTTTCATTTGCCATATTTGTCTTGGAAAGAGAAAAAATAAAAAAATAGCAATTAGGGCAAGATACACCATGAAATAGAAAGAATTGAACAATTATGGTAGGAAACCCTAAGATGGAAAGAAAACAATAATTAGGGAAAGTGACCCTAAAAATAAAAAATAACAATTAGGGCAAAATAAACCCTCGAATAAAGAGAATAATTAGGGTATGAAACCCTAAAAAATGAAAATCACAATGAAAAGGGATTGGAAACCCTAGAAACCTAAAAATGGAAACAATAAAAAAGGTAGGAATTTAGGTCTCATCCTTAGATCCTATTGACAAAAATAGAAAGAATTTGGTACACATCCCAAATAAAAATGGTAGGAATTTAGGTCTCATCCCTAGATCCTATTGACAAAAATGGAAAGAATTTGGTACACATCCCAAATAAAATGGTATAAATTTAGGTATCATCCCTAGATCCTATTGACAAAATTGGAAGGATTTTGGTACACATTCCAAATCCGACTCTCACAAATTTTGAACTACGTCGTACCTGATTTCTAGGGCAAACCCTAGAATACGTAGGCAATTTGGGAATCCCAAATACGGTACAAAGCCACCCATCAACCATACATTCAGCATAAACTTCAACTTGAACAACAAAGAATCTAATTGAAGCAAATGCATAAATCACTTCCATAATCATTAATCACTAAACCCATTTTCGAACTACGTTTTTGGACTTGATTTCCAAGATTGGAATACGTAGGCAGTTTGAGATGTTTTACACGTCTCAGATTCAGTCCAAGAACGAACCATCGTTGGTCCGGTTCACTGTATAATATTGTACATGACATTTGCTTGTTTATTTACTTTAAAACATGATTGGCTGAACCCTAGGTTAGAATAACTTAGCAACTTGGTTTAGGACATCCCCTATTGAACCCTAGTCATCCAGTTGACCAAGCACAGTCAAAATTAGAATTTAAGGAAAGTTTAGGAGGCCGATATTGATCGGGCGGTTTGGGTGCCTAACACCTTCCCATAACCGTACCCTGAATACTTACCCGATCTCTTGCAGACCAAAGAACCGATACATTGGGTCACGAGTCAATAGAAGTCTTACCTTAGGGTGAGGCTACATTTTTAGAGGTCCTAGACCTTAATCTAGGTGGCGACTCCAACAGAATACAATCGATCTTCATCGATTACAGGATACACATGTCCATCCAGAGGAGGATCACGTCGATTTTCCATTATCCTCACAGCCGGGCCCATTTTTGACACCCTTAGTAAGAGTTGTCCCAAGAGTGTTCCCTTGTTGCAAGTAGTGCTCGCTGTAAGAAGTTTTTTACCTCTTTGGTGTCGGTGATTCACGTTGGTTTTGCAAGAAGTTCAGAGCGATGATTCACGTTGGTTTTGCAAGAAGTTCAGGGCAGCGATTCATCGGTGAGTTTTCTCAACTTTAGTTTCTTTTATTTGTTGAAAAATATCTGCATGTGAAGGGGTAGAGGTAGAAGTAGACGTCGAAACGATTGATGTTACGGGACTGACGTCCCCAGCCTTAGCTGACTCATCATCGTTGACTAGTAGCGATTCATCAGATAGTAGCTAGACAAGTAGTAGCTATGCGTTCGTATACGTGGAGGGGCTGAAAGAATTTGGGATGGAAGGCGGAACCCAAGAATCTCTGGATGACGTCATGCCAGACGTTGTTCCCACCCATAGTAGTGCCACAAGCCAATCAATGACGGGATTGGCCTTTCACTGATTGGGCGCAGACACAATCCTGGAAGCTAAAGAGGATGTGAATCCTCATATCGAATTTGATGCAATGGAGCAAGTCTGTTTACTGACCAAAAGAGAATTTGTGAAGTTACGAGATCGCTTTCAAATTCCCCCCGTAGTAGAGCTCCGAATGCCTGGACCCACGAAAAGATCTTGTTGGGATCGGGTCCGAGTTGTGTGTAAACATAGAGATGTTCAGGGCTGGGTTTCGTATACCCACTCCCCGATTGGTCAGTGAGATAGTGGACCATTATAAAGTGGTGCCAATCCAAATAATGCCGAATTTGTGGAAGACAATTATCGCCTTTATTGCGTATTTCAAGAGAATAGGGGAGAAGCCGACCTTAAATATGTTTTGAGCCATGTTCGTGCTTAATCATTTCCAAAGGTCAGGTTGGTATTATTTTGCAAAACGGCCGGAGTACCCAGAGATCATTAGTGATAAACCATCTTCCATCAAGAATTGAAAGAACAAGTTTTTTTATGTTAAGGGAGATATGGTTATTTTTGAGAATATCTGAAAAGTGATAAGCTCCGAGGTGGTTAACACCGATGTGATGCTGACGCAAAAAGAAGCTGGTGCCCTGAAACGTGCCTTGAATGGAGAGGGCGCAGCAATCAGAACGGCCGATCTCTCAAATCTCTTGTTTCTTCATGAATATATACTTTGTGAGTATTTTTTGCTTTGTTTATGTATCCGACCTCTAACTGTGGTCTGATTTGCTGTTTGTCTTACTGTAGTGATGTTGTCGAGGGAATTTCTAGCCGAGCTCCACAAGAAGGAGCTTAGGAAAGAACAAGAGGCTGAGGAGAGGAATGCAAGGCTCGACCAAGACTGTCGCCAGAGATTGGAAGAGGAGGTCCCGAGAATGACTCAGGCCGAACCTTCGAAGAAACTTAAGAAACGACCTCATAAGTTTTCTCCCGATACTGTATATGCGAAGGCTCTTACTCCCGTGCATCGTGTTCTTGATTTTTCAGGCAAGGGGTCAGCAAGTAATGGTATCGAGGCAGTATTAGCCCTTCTCGAGTCTACCCGACCTGTTCTTGCTGTACCACCCCGGCTCGAAGAGGGAGAATATCTTTCTATGGGGGGTAATCTAAGCGAGATTAGACGGATTCCCCTGATGGGTCCTCTTCCGAAGAAAAAGACCGGACACGAGAAAGCTTATCAACCTGATTGGGAAATAAGAGAAGATGACACCGCTATGGGAGACACTCGCGTGGCAGAGGAACTCATGAGGGGGTGCATACTTCCACGGGACCAAGCGATTGTCCATGGTCTTTCTTCATCGAATTTGATAGCAGGCGTGGATATGTTAGCATCAGGGGTGAGTTGTATATCTTTCATGCTTGTTTTGCCATGGGTTGATCCGTTATGCTAACTCCCGCCATTGATTGTTCCACAGCTTATTGCACATATGGGGGAGCTCAAGCTACGTCTGCACAAGACTGCTAGTGAACGTGCCAGTACTGATCAAAAGCTTCACCGAACGGAAGAGGAGAGGGATGGTGCGTAGTTTCAACTTAAGTTAAAGGAGCAAGAGTTGGACTTGATAATGGTGGAAAACTCCAGCCTCCGACCTAAAGTAGAGAGGTTGAAGAAATCACTGGATGATGAGAAGGTCATCCGTGGTAAACTGAGGTCTGTTGCTGAAGTCTCCCGTACCCGTGCCATGAAGTACAAAGAGGCTTTCGAGAAAGCCAAGTCCCTTGCTGTTGGTGTTGTACGTGTTTACAAGAAGTCTCCCGCCTTCAAGGTGCTTGTTAGGAAGCAGTCGCTGTTTAGTTTTCAATATGGAGTTGAAACCCTCAAAGAATATGTAGACGAGAGGGTGCCTGGTATTGATTATACTGAAGTCGATTTCCTGAAGCCTGTAAAGATTAGTGACGAGCCATATGATGAGGATGATCAAGAGATCTACTATCAACTGGAGCATGTCTTTGATGACAAAGTTCCACCCAGCTCTCCATCTATGAGTGAAGTGGATTCTCATGGGGGGTCTCCTTCTACTCCACTGGTTGGGATTTCATCGGTCACTGGGCTTCCCATCACTCTTGATGGTTGTATTAACCTCTCTCCCAATCGTTGAGCTTCTAGTAGTGGCAGCGGCCTGGCTGGTGGGCATTGACTCATGGTCGATGCTTTAACTTTTTCCTTTTTATAAGAAGCCAAGGTCGTGGCTTAGTTATGTATTAACCTTAGTGTGATCTATATTTTGGAGATGTGCTCCTTCAAATCTTTTTGGATGAAAGATCTAGAGAATATCTATCGGATTTTTTTAGAAATATAAAGTTTGCGCAACTATAGCAACTGAACTACTTTTGGAGTTGTTGTGGTTTTTCCTACGATTATATTTGACTATATATATATATATATACTTTGAAAATATGGTATCGTGTTTGTATATTCTCTACTCGCTTTGGCCAAATGTTGGTGAACTCTTTTGGCCAAATGGGTCACAATTTAAGTGTGAGCTCGGTCTACCCTCCTTGACCAAATGTGTTCACAGGTTGGTGAACTCTTTCGGCCGAATGGGTCACATTTTATGTTTGAGCTCCGTCTACCCTCTTCGGCCAAATGTGTTTACAGATTAATGAACTTTTTTGGCTGCATGTGTCACATTTTATGTTTGAGCTCCGTCTACCCTCTTCACCAAATGTGTTCACAGATTAATGAACTCTTTTGGCCGTATGGGTCACAATTTAAGGTTGAGCTCAGGCTAAACTCCTCGGCCAAATGTGTCCACTAGTAAGTGAACTCTTTTGGCCATAGGTCGCAATTTAAGGTTGAGCTCAGGCTACCCTTCTCGGTCAAATGTGTCCACTAGTTAGTGAACTCTTTTAGCCGTGTGGGTCGCGATCTAAGTTTGAGCTCAACCTATCCTGCTTCCTTTCTCTCATTGTGATGATAATAGTGAAAAAATATAGAAAACCCAAGGGGCACTGTCATTGATTTGATAATATGGCCATCAGGGCCGGGTTACATCATGTTGAAAACTACTGGTAAAATGGATAGAGGTGTTCTACATTCCATGCTCGAGGTAGGGCCTTGCCTTCCATGTCTGCAAGATGATAAGCGTCATTCCTAAGTGCTTGAGTGACTTGATATGGTCCCTCCCAGTTTGGGGCTAACTTCCCTTGATTGGTTGGATCGGAGGCGATTGTGTGTCGGAGAACGAGGTCCCCGACCCTGAATGATCGTTTGTGGACCCTCTTGTTGTAATGCTTGGCCACTTGTTGCTGTTGAGCAGCTATCCAGATCTGGGCTTGATCTCTGATCTCCTCTAGGAGGTCCAAATTTGTTCGCAACCTTTCTTCGTTGGTGGCAGGGTCATAATGGGTGATCCTGTGTGAGGGGATGCGTACTTCCAAGGGGACAACTGCTTCAACACCAAAGGTCAACATGAACGGTGATTCTCCAGTGGCTGTCTTGGGGGTTGTTCGATCTGCCCATAAGATGTGAGGCAGTTCATCTAACCATCGACCTTTTGCGCCTTCTAACCAAGTCTTGATCCCTTTGAGCAGAATCTTGTTGGTGGACTCTGTTTGTCCGCTGGTCTGGAGGTGCTTCACCACCCCATGGCGATGATCAGTATGGTTTTCTTCGTAGAACTTTTAGAAGGCCTTGTTGTCAAACTGCTTGCCATTGTCGGTGATTAACACCCGCAGAATACCGTAGCGGTAGACAATGGATTTTTTTGAAAAACTCACGGATTGTGCTTTCTGGGGTGCTGGATACTGCCTCTGCCTCAGCCCACTTGGTAAAAAAATCTACTGTGACGATGACGAATTTCCTTTGGTAGCGAGCAGGGGGAAAATGATCCATGATGTCAATTCCCCAAGTGGCAAAGGGAATTGGGGCTGCTTCAATTAACCTCAGGGGGGCTACTGGGAGATGGGGAACTGGGGCATACAACTGGCACTTCCCACATTTTTTGATGTAGTCTATGTATTCCTTCCTCATTTTTGGACAGTAGTAGCCCTGTTGTAAGATTTTATGAGCGAGGACTCTCCCCCCCTCGATGGGCTCTGCAAATTCCTTCGTGTACCTCATTGATTGCCAAAGCTGCTTCAGATGGGCGCAGACATTGTAGTAGGGGGAATGTAAAGGCTTTTTTGTACAAAGTATCTGCCTTTACTACGTAATGGGTAGCTTTGGATTGTATTCACCTAGTCTCCTTTCTTTTTCCCGGGAGGATGCCTTTCTCTGAGAAATGAATAAATTGGATCTATCCATGATGGTTCTGCCACGGATGGCATTACTATTTTGAAATTTGGATCCACTGTTGATTGTATTAAGGTTTCGGTATACACCGAGTGATCAAGGTCTGATAAGTCCGAGGTGGCCAATTTGGAAAAGGCATTGGCCTGTGTGTTTTGATCCCTAAGTATGTGGTTCAAGGTGAAACTATAAAAAACTGAGGCTGCCTCTTGTACCTTTCGTAAGTATGCTGTCATATTGACTTTTTTTGCCTCGTACTTCCCATTTACCTGTCGTACTACCAATTGAGAGTCGCTAGATGCCACGATCCTTCTTGCCATTACTGCCTTGGCTAGGCGTAGTCCGACGATCAAGGCTTCGTACTCGGCCGCATTGTTTGATGCCTGAAATTTGAACTGAAGGGCATATTGAATCTGAAAGCCTTCGGGGCTTGTGAGTATGAAACCAACACCGCACTGGGCCTTGTTCGAGGCTCCATCGACAAATAAGGTCCACGGTTGCAATTGCCATTGCTTTCTGCTCCTTCCTCTACCTCTCTAGGAAGAGATGATTCGATTAGAAAATCGGTCAAGGTTGGAGCCTTAATGGTTGTGCGAGGCTTGTAACTGATATCGAATTCTCCTAATTCGACAACCCAATTGATCACCCGTCCAGAGACGTCTGGCCTCGTTAAAATTTTCTTCAGAGGCTGGTTAGTTAGGACATTGATGGAGTGCGCTTGGAAGTAGGGCCAGAGCTTTCTTGCTGATATGACCAGTGCTAGAGCAACTTTCTCGATAAACTTGTATCGAGTTTCAGCCTCCAGTAGAATCTTACTGACATAGTATATCAGTTATTGTGTGCCATCTACCTCCTTGATAAGTAGGGCACTAACCGCCTTTGAAGATACTGCCAAGTATAGCTCCAATATGTCTCCAATCTCGAGCTTAACCAACAGCGGAGGAGATGCTAAGTAAGCTTTTAGTTCCTCGAATACCTGTTGGCATTCGACGGTCCACTCAAAGGTCTTGTTGCCCTTAAGAGTCTGGAAGAAGGGGAGACATTTGTCTGCCGAGCGAGACATGAATCTGCTTAGTGCGGCCACTCGTCTAGTAAGTTCTTGTACTTGCTTTACTCTGGTCGGCGCTGACATGCTGAGAATGGCTGTAATTTTTGTGGGGTTGGCCTCAATACCGCGGTTGGACACCATAAATCCGAGGAACTTTCCAGAAATGACTCCGAATACACATTTGGCAGGGTTGAGGCACATTTTGTGCTGCCTTAGCACTCCAAATGCTTCCACCAGGTCCTTAATATGATCCCCACCAACTAGGCTCTTCACAAGCATGTCGTCAACGTACACTTCTACATTCCTTCCGATCTGTCTTTTGAATATCTTGTTTACCAGTCTTTGATATGTGGCCCTCACATTCTTGAGACCAAAAGGCATGACATCGTAGCAGAAGATGCCTCAATTGGTGACGAAGGCAATCTTCTCTACATCCATCGGGTGGATTCGGATCTGATTATAGCCATAGTAGGCATCCATGAAACTCAACTGCGCATGTCCAGCGGTAGCAACGATCAGCTGATCGATCCAAGGGAGAGGGAACTTGTCCTTTGGGCACGCTTTGTTCAAGTCTGTGAAATCGATGCATATTCACCATTTGTCTCCCTTCTTGTGAACCTTGACGACATTTGCAAGCCATTCTGGATAATGGATTTCTCTGATGAATCTAGCCTGTAATAATTTCTCGACTTCGTCGTCGATTAAACACTGCCGAGATGCAGCAAACATTCTCTTCTTTTTTCGTACTGGCCGGTGCCAAGGGTCAATATTCAAGCAATGTTGTGTAATTTCTCGTAGTATTCCGGGCTTATCGACTGCAGACCAGGGAAAAATGTCTGCATTTGTCCTTAAGAAATTTATCAGCTCTGTTCTTCGTGGTTTTGTGAGCGACGACCCTATCTGGGTTATCTTTTCTGGATTTCCTTCCACTAGAGGGACTTGGATTAGATCTTCGGTGGGGGTCCCTCTCTGTTGCTTGGGATCGTCCCGTAAATCTTCGATGTGAACATGCAAGGCCTGGGCTGGTTTTTTATAATCGGTGAGTTCGGCAGAGTAACACTTTCATGAGACGAGTTGGTCTGTCCGACATTCCCCGGCTCCTCTAGGCGTGGGGAATTTGATTACCAAGTGGTATGGAGAGGGGACCGATCGAAGTGCAATCATACCTGGTCTTCCCAGCAATGCATTGTAAGAAGATGGGACGTCGACTATCAGGAAGTTCATCATGACCCTAGATTCTCTAGGATAACCACCAGCCCTGATGGCAACCGGATGGATCCCTTTTCTGTAACGAGATCAACTGAGAAACTGACCAAGGGGTAATTCACAGGTAGTAGACACTTGGGGGGAATTTCCATGCGTTGGAAGGCTGCCAATATATGATGTCGACAGAACTGCCAGTGTCGACCATTATCTTATGGTCATCGCTGTCTTCTATCCGCAGGGTGATAACAATGGCGTCTTCCTGAGGTAGTTCTAGGCTGCACAAATCTTCGTCGCTAAAGGTCAGGAAGTCTCCTGTGCGTGCCCTCTTACCAGGCCATTCTGTAGATTTTTCACTCTTTGCATAAGCCTTTCGTGCCTTGGCGGATGTATTGCCAGCTGCGGGTCCCCCAATGATAGTCATCGTTTTTTTCCCTTCCTTAAAGGGGTTATACTTTAAATTTTCAACCACGGCTGAGGTGGCCGCCTCGGCCAAGAGGAGTCGGTCAATATTTGTACCCTCTTCCTGTACCGACCTGATCTCTGGTACCCTCGATGCTTGCTTCCTCTTTGGTAGGACATACCCCAACTCCGCAATTCTGATGGCACCCACATGATCATAGGGCGAGTCTACTATTGGTGGTGGATCAAGGACTAGCAATGGAGGCGGCGGAAGAGTCTGGTCCTGGCGTTGCCATGGGATCCTGGGGTCGATCCTGAGCCTGGTTCTCCCCCTTGTTTCTAAGGAGTTCAGTACCCTTCCCTTTTCATGCACTTGTTGAGGGGTTGGGTCAAGTGTAAAGGCAAACTGACCGCGGAGGACACCGACGTCCCTATTTTCCAGGGTCTGTCCTCTTTTTCGCCTTTCTTCCTGTTGACGTGGTTGCTGCTCAAGACGTCTGTCCGGGTACTGGGGATCGTCTGCCCTATCTCTTTTTCTTTCCTCTCTTGGAGGATCTCTTCGATCTTCTCTTCTCTCTACCCTCCTGGGTTCTCTCCTTTCTATCCTTCTCTACTTCCTTTCGGGAGTTCTCTCCCGTGGTGGGAGGGGTGGTCTCCTCCGGTCCTCCACTGGTGTTGTTGGTACCCTTGGAGCATTGTGATCCACATACTGCTTATAATATCCTCTTTTAATGAGGTCTTCGATTTTCTCCTGCAAGTTCCAACATTCGTCGGTGGTATGACCAATGTTGTGGTGGTATTGGTAATACTTGTGTGAATTTCTTCTCCGTGCTTTGGTTAAAATCTTCTGGGGCCTTTGGAGATATCCATTTTTAGCAATGAGAGTGTAGACGTCTCCGAGGGGCCTATTGAGCGGAGTGTAATCATTAATTTCTTATGGATTATGCCGTGAGCTCTAGCTTCCTCTCTTCTCGACTTCTTGTGCTCCCCTGGTCGTGTGAGGTCTCCTCTTTCGTCTGTTCTCTTGCTTGGAACATCGGCTAAGCTTTTGTTGGCTTCGTAGATTTCATTAGCGGTGGCAAACTTCTCACACTGAGCCAAGTGCTCTTGCAAGTCGGCCGGTTTCTTTTTTGCGATAGAGAATCTAAGCTTTGGATTAGTGACAGCCGCTCTCAAAGTAGCGAAGTGAACTGACTCTTCTATGTCCTTTATCTGGAGTACCTCCAAGTTGAATCTGGCCAAGAAAGCCCACAGAGTCTCATCAGGCCTTTGTCTCATGTTCATGAGATGTGCGCTTGTCTTCCGTTGCACCCTACTTCTTTGAAAATACATTCTAAACAGCTTTCCTGTGGTCTTGAAAGAGTCAATTGATCTCGGAGGCAGGTTGTTAAACCACATCCTGGCCGTACCTTTTAGAGTAAGGGGGAAGGCCCTACACATGATCGCATCTGGGTTCTCGTGGAGGACCATCACCCCCACGAAATTGTTCAAATGCTCAACCGGATCGGTGGATCCATCCTAGGAATCCATGGGGGGCATGCTGAACCGCTTTAGCAAGGGGACCCTCATAAAAATATCAGTGAGAGGGTTGTCTGTAGAGTAATCCTTGTCTTCATCCGGGGTCATACCAGCCTTTTCCATTGTCTTGACCTTCCGGTGCAAGAGTGCTAACTGGTCCGTTATTTTCGCGGCTACCTCTGGATCCATGGGCGCTTTTTGCTTGTCCTCTGTACCCATGATGACCTCTGGTTGCAGCGCTTGTCGTGGAACCAAAAGTTCTTCCAAGGCATCTTCACCTCGCCCAAGTGCTGCTCTTGGCAGTGGGCCTAACCTCTCTCGAATAGGTATCCTCCCATGTTGTGAGGTTGATCCGGTTCCACTTACTTCCGGAGCCGGGGGCACTCTAATCCCATCTCTGATGGGTCTACCTCTGTATTGCCTAGAACGATCGTCCTGAGGTGGTTCTGGGGGAAGGTCAGCCTCTCTATGAGGGTTGATCGGAGGGATGACTCCTACTAGTGGACGGGAAGTAGCCTTAGCGATTGGAGGTTGAAGTCCTTGGACGAATCTAGTTAATACTCCGAGCTGCTGAGCCATGGTATCGAATTGTTCATAGGTGACGAATGCCTCCGATGGGGGCACTTGATTTGCCACTCTCTTCCCTCTCTCCCTCTGTGGTCTAGGTTCCGACCTATCTCCATCTTCCTGGTTGGCTGGCCGTTGTTCAATTAAAGGGGGGTTGGGATTAACCATATGACTTCTTGTTCTCCTCGGGCTCATACCTCAGGATTTCTCTTTGACTTTTATCTTCCAATATCAAATCGCTCAGTGCCTCACGGTGTGGCGCCAAACTGTTTCGGCCCAAATCCGTATTTGAGGTCCACCACGCTGACTAGACCTGCAAGACAAGCAAAGACAAGGGGGAGGCGGGCCTATGGCCCTGGGTCTACTCCAATGCCTAAGTTAGGGCTCTGTGAACAGTCGATGGGCTCGGTATCCGAGCCCACAACAATATTTAAATGGGGTAGGTGAGAGATTCTCAGTCCGAGGTGTCAGAGCGATAATCCCAAGAAAGAGTAATAAATGTAAAAAGAACCTGAAATCTCAGGATTCGTGGCATTTATAGTGAATAGTGTACCTTTGTAAATGCCGCTTTTACCCTTGTTTGATGTGTGATGACCGAAGTATCCTTGCAAAGCTGTAGAAATGACGCTTTTGTCCTTATCCATTGGTTAGATTTATGGGAACGTCTGGGTATTGACGTAGATGCTTGGATCCTAGCTGTCGTCATGTCATTAGTGACGTGAGAGATTTCCCTAATAGGGTTGATGCTGCACAGTCACCTCATGTGAACCTTGAGGACATTGCTGCCGCAGTGGTAGGGAACTGTAATCAGATTGTGAGACTTGTTAATTTTTCTCCAAGGGTGACACGTAGTAGGAGGGGTACAGGTTGATGGTCTGAATTTTGTTTTATTTTGGTTGGGTTTTGTTTTATTATGGCCTTGCTGGTGATTTCCTGCTATGGTTTACAAGGGGTAGGTGGGTTGTTTATTTAGTAGGGCTTTAGTTGTTATTTTATCTTTCAAATAAAAAAATCAGACTTTTAGCAAAAAAAAGAAAAGAAAAAAGAATGCAACCTGCTTGATTTTGATACTTGGATCATCCAATTTCGTTAGGTTTTGAACTTGAATAAAATATGGGAAGATGGATAGAAAATGCAGGGAGTTGAAAGTGAGTGATCTTCTAGAATCTATAATCTAGAATCGATCATGATACTCTTTCCATCGGAGAAAATAGAGAAAACACTAAAACAGCTTCTCTGTTGAAGCTCCTCGGTGATTGCTGCAATTGACGGTGGTAGGAATTTGTGAATATCTACAATAAAGGTGGAGGAGTTGGTGAAAGTGGCAATACATTATAGTGATGTAGATGGTACACATGGGAAATCAAAGAGGGTGTGTGAGTTCGGATCACTAGCATGTACATGTACGTTTCATGGGATCCCATCATTGTTGATGTGGTATAGAACCCACTTCTAGAATGTGGGACCTACTAGTTTTGAACAAAAGAAACAGAGATGTGAGCACATGAGAATGAGAGGCAACAAAATCACATTTTTTTTTATTGTTTAAGTTACTTTACAATTTCTTTGTGAGTTTCGGAATATCCCCATTCATAGGCAATAGGTCCACATCTATGAATTGAAAAATCTGAATAATCAACTCTTTCACATCTATGAATTGAAAAATCTGAATAATCAACTGTGCAATCAGTTGTTAGAATCAATAGGTCTTCAAATCGTTCAATTGAATAAATTGAAACCCTTCTTATTGGCTAATCGTGATACTTCTCAAAAATAAAAAAATAAAAAAATAAATCAACAGCGGAACAATATCATCATTTTTTGTTCAAAAAGATACCAAAGTGGATAAAATTGACACATTCCATACTAAAATAATTGTTCGCAACCAAAAATTTAATAATAGTGATTCCCCTAAAAATTTAAAGAGAAACAAGGGTTATTTCTTATAAAACAAAAAGTATAATTTTAAAACTAAATAATCCAACGGCTTTAAAAACAGTTGTGTGAATATATATTACACCAGATAGGCAAACTGGTAGCATTCTTTCTCTCTATAATGAATCTATTTCTGTGGGGGTTTTAATTGGTATATCCGATTTAAAGTGTCCTTAAGTGAGTATCTTTTATTTTAGAAATATAAGAATGCTAACATAAGAAAACCTAATCAGGATCACCCAAGGGTTCTCATCTCTTGATATTCCTACCTACACATGAATTAGTAATTACAAATATTATAAATAAACAAGCAAGTAGGAGAGAGATTTATTTGCTCAACTCTAGAGAACTCTCTCTCCTTTCTGCAATTTCTCTCTCTTGAACTTGTTCTTCTATTTTTTGTTGTTGCAGATATAATCAAGGATTATATTCCCTAATAGGTACGAGCAAGGTACTGTGATTGCAGTACATTAAATAATCCTAAACTTTTATTTTATAATATAATTCTAAAAATATCCTAAGGCTACATGGAGAGGGTTTATTGGGGTTTAAAGTTTAAACTTTGACTCTTCTAGCCCCAAAACAATATTGTTTGAGAAAAAAAAAGTTATATATTGTAATAAATGTTGAATTGAGGGATTATTAGGTATTAGACCAATTCGTTGAAAGTTCTAGAACTAATGGAATACATTAAATCAAGTCCTTTAATTTATTATATACTAGGTTAGTTCAATCTAATGTCCATGCGCTAGATTAGATCCTATTAGGCACATAATAAACCACCACATTTTCTTAGTCGTGGTCCTCGATGGCTACACAATTTTCACTCTAGCGGTAGATAATCCTTTCCAAGTGGCTCCACAGCAGGTAATCATTCCTTAACGGCTTTCACTCCACATTAAATCGGCCGATTTAATATCGATATTTAGAACCATGATTTGGGAAGAGGGTTTTCTAAGATGGTACAAGCAACTATGGATCATTCAAAATAAAATGCAAAGGAAGAGACAATATGTAGACAGAGAGTCAAGTGTTCAGTGTTGCGGTATGTGGCTTAATCCCACTTCACAATTTAGAGAATATTGTCCTTTAGGCTTAGTTTGGTTGCAAAGGGAATTGAAGGGAAGGGAAGTGAAATTTTTTTATTTTAAAAGAAAACTTTTATAGATATAATATAACATAATTGTATAAACTATCTAAATTTCTTAATATATTTAGTAATAATAATTGTAAGATGTAAAATTATTTTCCTTTTCTAATGCAAAATAAAGTGTAAGTTAAATAACTAAATATGGAATAATTTAGAATTAATTACATAGTAATGTGATAAGATATGCTTTACAAAATCTTCTTTTTAAAGTTAAAAAATCCCACTTCCCTTTCCTTCATTTCCCTTTATAAACAAACAAAACCTTAATATTATCCCCTAAAATTTCTATTATTGCTTCAACTTTTATAACATTTTTTTTTGGTATGAAGACAAAGGATAAGATAAAGTTTGCAAATTCATAATTGTCAATCTGACAAACCATTAATGAACATGTAGCTGTTCGTTACAATAGTGGGGTTTGAATCTAATCATATTAAAATATTGTATCATATTAGATCATAACATTGTTTATGTAAAAATGTCTAAGTTATGGAAGGTGACAGGATAACATATTTTATTTTTTTGTAAAAAGAACATTACTCCACAGCGTCCACCTCACCTTCTCCCATGAGGTTATGAAGTAGTCGTTTTGCTTTTTGGAAAGTTGAAGTAAGCTCTATGCTAGCATTCCTGAGTCAATCTTGTTAGACTTTAATCTCTCTCCTCTCTCAGAGTCTATGTCTTCCCTACCCTACAACGGATTTACCTCGCCCATTCCCATTGGTTGGTGCAAGCAACACTGCAATTGAGAGAACCCACGCCGTATATATAAACTAGGATATATCTATAAAAGAAAACTCAAGAAAGTCACCTTCCGAAACCTTAGAGAGCTATGCACCACTTGGGCCCTATGACCCAAATGTATACTACACAAATTGTGCACATAATCCAAATAGCCCAAGCCCACTTATAATTATATAACAGAATGTAAATGGATTAGTCGTTAACTTGAATTCAATTCGTATTCGTATCCGTTTAGGGGTATCTGAATCTGAATTCAGATAATTCATAATATAATCTATTTAATCTGAATAGATATCCAACTAATAATAAAAAAATTAAGTAACTAATGATCTTGAGAATTCTCGAAGATTTGACGGGTTCTAAAGAATAATAAGAAAAGAATCATGAGACTGAGACAATTGAGAAACATGAATTTTGAACAAATCATATCTGTCAGAGGAGAAAAGCTTGGTTATACACGTTAAACGTGCAAACGGATAATCGAAAAT